>VZRZ01005072.1:104631-220374 GCA_013398175.1 Climacteris rufus | reverse complement strand
TGACCCTAACCCTAACCCTAATATCTGCATATTTTGTTCCATTTTATTTCATTTATTTATTTTTAATGAAATTGTGATTGTTTAATTCTGTGCTGTGAATTCACACTTTTTATTTTTCACAGTGTATGTTTGGCAAATCAGTTAGGAATATCATTGTCAAAGCTGACTACATCTAAGAGCTTCTTCTGCAAATTGTGGATAAAAGAACATTGTAATGATTTAGCTGCAATTAAAAAGATATTTTCTTTCCTTTCCATCTTAGGGTGGAAGTAAGTGGAGAAATAGAAAGATATGGATATGCAGAAGTGGGAAATGACAACCCAGCTCCACCCCGATATATAGAACAAGTTTCTTAAGAAACAGTGAGAGTAATACTGTAGGTATTAAAAGGTCTATTGTATATGGCATTACAAACACTATAGAAGATTTTGTGATTGCAGGAGAAAACCTGTTTTGTTTTTTTTTTCCTGCAACATAGATCAATACATTCTGTTTGTTTGTTTATTTGTGGTTTTAATAAAGGACAATAAATGTGGGAGTAAAATTGTGATGGTGGCATACTGTTGAAATTGTGGGAATTTGCGTATTACTGACCATCTAATTAAAAGGAATAAAAGAAACGAAGAAGGTCAGATTAATTCTGTTGTGAGAATTCAGTGTCCAGAGAAACACAGAGAGCACTTGCTAATCCTAAAAGACAAGAAACGTAAGCAGCTTACTTCCATGTGAAGTTCAGTGGTTAATGAGAGAGTCAAATATAACCCTGTGCTGCTACTGTGGGAGGCGAATTATGTGCTCCAGGCAAAAATAATACAAGAAGAAAAGTAGGTTTAAGCACAATGATCTTTCACTTGTTTAAGTATTGGCCTCATCCTTTTTGTCAGGCTGACATCATTCACTGCTCTTAAGTTTGACGGGGCAATAGAGATCACAGATCTCTCCCTCAAACTGCTGTGTCATATAAAAACCCTCCATGCAAGTGAACTTGAGTTGCACAGAAATAAAATTAAGGAACTACAAGTGGTGTATTAGGAAAATACATGAATAGCACAATCTAATATCAAACATTGCACTAATAACATCTTAAACCTCAGTAAAAAATTAATATCATTTTATGGTTATTATTTTTATAATTTTAATTTTTGTCTCCTACACAGATTGTAAATCTATTATTATTATTAGCATTAGCATTAGTATTAGTATTAGTATTAGTATTCAGTCCTTTTCTGATGAGCACCAAATAATGAAGCAGTTTTTCTAAGTATGACATTAAGTTATGAATGAATCAATATTTTATAAATGATAATTTGCATTGAGAGACATTAGGACCCAACTAAGTGTCCTCCATATTTTTGTATTTATAGACATTTTCATATTATTGAAATTTCTAATTTATATGGGTAATTTTAGTTTATGGATTTTTTTATCTTTCTTGGAATAGCTGAATTTAATTTATTCTGCAAAATTACAGTAAATATTTCAAAATTATGTTATTATAATCTGGCAGAGATTCAATGATCTCTGGCTTTCATTTGATTTTCTGCAGTAATCAATTGTCTTCACCTCTATATACGATTTTTGCACTTCTAAAGTGTTTTAAAATGTTATATGAATAATTTTTGATTTATGGACTTTTCCTATGCAGTATTCTGATAAAAAATAATTTCACCCCTGAGCCTAGGGAGTCTATTTAACAAATATTTAACAAAAAATATTTAACAAAAAAAAAAATGTAACAAAAGAGGAAAATTATAGTTTTTAAATAAGATTAAAAAAGGTTAGTTGCTGTAAGTAGGGTAATGCAATGATTTAGTTCAATGAATGAACATGAATAGTTAGAAAAATGAATAAAAATATAAAAAGGTAAGGAAACGCATAGTTTATAAAGTTTTCTCAGTGGAAAGCAAAATTATTTTTTATCTGAGACTACAGCAAAGTAATCTCTTTTTTCTTCTTAGAGGATCCCTTCTAAAGAAGATATTCTTTAGTTAGAATAAATATAATTGGTGGTAAGTATGAAAATGAGCATAACAATGCCCAAAAGAATAACTTAACAATTTAGATAACTGCAAAAAAAAATTTTTTTTCACAGAATACGAATTCTTTGACCCAAACAGAGATTCCAAACTTCAGAAAATTCTGGGCAAAAAATGTCAATAATGAGTGGAGGTTGTGCACTTATGAATACTCACACTCACAATCAGAAATTTCTGTATTTGCCTGGAAAGAGCTGTGGACAAATGTATGGTCTGGAACAAGAGGTTTCACAGAGCCTGGAGGTGGAGAAAGAAATGAGTACCCTTATGCCTACAGCTGAACTATCCAAAGCTGAACTAACTGAAATATTTTAGGGAGTGTTTGCACTGAAAAATGACAGATGTTTCAGCTTATGAATTTATTTTTGTCTTGAGTGAATAATCCAACATAAAGCACTGCTAATTATTTCTCTACTACATTCACCTATACCAGAAATAAATTTAAAATAAATATTATTGGAAAGCAGAGGAAAACAAACTTGTATTAATTAATACTTCATTGTAGCTGAAATAAGATATTCTGACACAATCACTATGCTAGATCTACTGCTGTTTATGAACTCAGAATAATGATGCAAGAATCAATAAAAAGTTTCAGAATAGATACAGACCACATTTGGAAAGAAAGCCGAAAACAACCTGCAGAGTACAATAGAAACTTCTGCTTGTTTCATATTGCATCTAATTTAGCTGTTGATTATAATAAGTGTAAAATTACTTCACAGTGATTTATACATAAAATTCATCAAAATATAAGTCTTCTGAGGATTTACAATGCCATGAGGTAAATTAGACCAAAAGTCTGCTATTGGTACTAATTAATTCAAATAGTGAAAGTGATGACTGAGAATGGATTTTTTCATCATTCCCACTATAGAGTTCAATAAATTCCATTTCATTATTGTGTGTAAAGCAGGCTTAAGGTTTAATGTTCAGCATTTTGAGAGTGTGTTAATGTGGCTTTACGTAGTACTGCAACACCTGAACCAAGGTCTAGCATTTCATTTTTGATCAAGCATAGCAACCTAGTATTTTATGTTGTCACATCTTTTTGAAAACAAAAAAAGAAAAAAAAAAAAGAAAAAAGAAAAAAATGCAATTACCTTTGATCAAGAATTTCAGTACTTTAAGTCTTAACAAATCCACACCCAGAACTCTTTATTTCTTTGATAATACAGTGGAAATGGGAAGTCATTAAGAATATTATGCCAGAATTCTTCCAAGCATTGATACAGGTAATTGAGAAAAGCTATGGTCTCAATGATCCAGAAGATTATTTCTTCAAGTTTGTCACTGACTGAGATGATCTTGAGAAAGACCCTCAGCTATTAAACCACTAACACTTGAAGCTGGCATTTCTGGTTTACTTCGCAGGCTGCTGAGAATATTCTTAATTTAACTATATGATCATTGAATATGTTAAGCTAACTAGAAATAGCATTTATTATATTTTATTTCAACCTGTATATCAAAAAGCAGTCAGAGTTCATATGTAGGCACTTCCACTTGCTATGGACAAAACCAAAATATTCTCTCCTGTGCACAAGAGGCCCAAGGAGATGTGCTGTTGAAGGTGCTTAAAAAAATTATGCAGTTCTTGGTTTGCCTCCAGCAAAGCAAGGGCATGCTTCCTGGAGGAGGGGGCAGGAGCGGGGGGAAAGACACACAAATTATGGAGATATTAATATTTTAGTAGTGGGGTATTGCTGTGGAATTTACGTCTGCTTTTGTATCAAGGTGGCAAAGGAAAGGGTACATACAGTGTTTTTATTTACTCAGATAAGTACTGGATAACTCATTATTAGAAAAGTGCTGGTATGGGATATAACAAGCCTTCTGGCAGACCCAGCCTGGCCCAAATGCCTCCAGAAGCATCATAAAACATTGTCTGCTGCAAGTAACAACAGAGTTACTGGGACGCGAGGTTACATGGTCACTTAGCTCTGCTGTGGAGAGCCCTGATATGAAGTTTTGCTTTCCATTTTCTTTGTATTCCCACTGATTCATCAACTGTCAGACTATCTATCTTACTTTTCCTTAGTTTGACCTTTTCTTGAGACTTTTTTCCTCCCATCTCCCAGCTATGGCATACCTGTGCAAAGATGATCATCTAAGTCTTTGAAGCCTTCTGCTTGGGATGGGAGACAAAGTTGTTTGTAAGGCTGATGCCACTTCTTATATTGCCTTGCCCACCCTCCAGGTGGGATGACAATTTTCTGCCAAAATCTGACAGATTAATACTTTTGTTCTTGAATGGCAGAAATTACTTCTCTTCCATAGAAAAACAGAGAATCCCTACAATTCATCTATGCATTAACTAGTCTTAATTTCTCAAGCTTTAAACTCCCTGATGGGCCCTTAGATAGCTCTGAGGATGTATGCAATTATTTGCCTTCTTTCTTACTTCTTTTGGCAGTTTTCTAGAGTTCTAACAAACGTGTTGAGTAAGAGTTGTTGGATAACAGAATTAACTAATTTTATTGCCATTCATTATTCCTTTTTCCTAAGTTATGGAGAAAATATTACTATGTCATAAATTGATAATTCAGTTTTAATTTTTATATTTGTTTTTCTTTAAGACATATTTGACATCACTATTATTGACAGAATTTAAAAATAGATATATAATTTTTACTGGAAGTGTAGTCATTTTAGAAGTCAGCTCACAACAGATTCATGTATGAAAATATACTGAGAACAATAATAATTCATCATTTTTTTCACAAATAACTGGCAGCAGGATGGAAAGGGTGATAAAAATGCCAGCTGTACACAATTAAGCATTTCATATGGGTTGAATTTCGGTTGATTTATTTATTCAGTAATTCACTTTTCATGTCAAATTTTGCAGTAGCAGGGACTGTAATCCAACATAAGGAATAAGGTCTGATTCTGCAATGCAAGTTTCCTTTTGTGGCTCTGAACCAGGTACATAGTATGTCTCATGATAGCTGTCATCCTGATTTCATTTTAATCCTCCAGCCAGGATCATACTTGAGGGTTTGGAATCCTTTAAAAGTCTAGAGAAATATCTGAAGATTTGATATCCTCTGGAGTTTTTCCAGGAGGGTCAAATTTCAGTGGATTGCTTGACCTCAGACACTTCAAATCATGTAATGATGTAAATCTATTTTTAACTAATAATACAACTTAAATCAGCTGAGTCTGCAAAAAATTACTAAAAGTCTTGAGAGTATTTTTTAATTTTCATATTTCTGATTTTTTTGTTTGTTTGCTTGTTTTTGGGTTTTTAAGTTCAGTGGAGATATATAAGTATGTATAGAGTTTAAAATCTAAACTATTCATAACCTAATTTTTAAGAGAGTTAAAGGTAGAAGTCTTAGAACAGGCTAACTGTGTATCTCTTGGGACTGAAAAATATATATGGGCATATCTTTGAGACTAATGGAATTGTCAGTGTGACCTACAATACTTTGTGGGAAAATACACACCCCCTGTCCCCCCCCAAAAAGATAAGCACCAAACAGGAGAAGCTAAGAAATATTTGAAGGCATATAATAACAAGAATTGAGATTTTATATTTTAAGACTTATTTTGCAATTTAGAAAAATAAATTTTAATTTAGAATGCATACAATTATTTGTGTAGTTTTGTATCACATCTGTAATCTATTCAAAATCTTCATATAGGAATTAAATGAATTAAAAATTCAAAATTATTTTTAAAATGCATTTCTGGAGTATGTATGTTATTTATGCACAAGATTAGTATAATGGTTAACCAGAATTATTTAAATACTTGACATTAAGAGTGTCTTTCGTGGCTTCAACTGGTTTTAAAGCAAAGGGTTTTGCAATAACTATATCATCTGCTTGACTAAAATTATACAAGATATTTATATTGGATTAGTGCTAAATGTACGAGCACATTTCATTTATCAGTCAAGTTCCAGGCAGCTAATTAAACATTAGCTTTGTAATGGGATGTCACGTGCTGTTACTCCACAGAGTGCTCCGCATTTCCCATAATGTAAATCCCTTCTCTGTGCTGCCAACACCATTGGTCAGCTAACCGAGGCCTGGGTTCTCATTTTCAGGCAGTGTCCTGATGTCTTTGCATGTTTAACCATCAAGTTTTGAGCACAGCATATGGCGATAAACTGCTGCCAGTTTGAGTTTTTGACTGCTTAATTTATGTGTTTTGGTTTTTATTCTTGATAATATCCATTTCCCTTTAGAAGCCTCATCAAGAAGAGGAATCCTGTATGCTATCCAATGTTCAGATATATTGCATGCTTGGTGGATAATACATTTGAATTGAAATCAGGAGAATTGGTTAATGTTAAGTGCAACCTTTTCTGCATCTATTTAATCTGATTTTGTATCACAATTACTGAATTTCAACTCCTTTTGTAAAGTACACTTAGGTCCATGAATAAGAACATTTTCCAAGACTTATAATGATAATTGCCATTATTTGTTCTTAAGACACTAAGAAAGAGTGGAATGGATAATGATGAATGCAATGTGTCCATACTCACAGAGTTGCTCCTTGTCAAAACAGAGAAAATTTTACCTTGCTCCTGGATTAACGTACAAGAAAACACACTGCATTTCTCTTATATATACTACCTTCTCAGAGTATTTCAGAGTTCTACTGTGCATCCTCCAGTAACACTTCTCAAAATAGGTATGTGTACCACTAGATGATTACTTCCCAATAGAAAAGAAGATGGATATTTAGTGCTGCATGCTTTATGTTCAGATATGTAATTCATGTCCTAGAGAGGAGTTTCACCTACGGAAGTTACACTGAAGTCTATGAGCATTGGAGGCACTCTGTGTCTTATGAAAAGTACTTCATATTTTGCAGAATTTGACCTTTGTGTCTTTCTAACACATGTATCTTTGTTCAGTGATATTTTCAAGGAGATGTAATACTCAGTCACATTTTCTAGCGCCTTTTAGTCAGGGCGTTGCTTCCCTAACAAGCATGGAATCAGCACATTAATTGTTCTACAGTTCTAGGTGTGCTCCTTGCACTGTCAAGTCAGGCCACAGATTCTCACAACTCAGTGTGTTCTTTATAGCAACAGAACATATTAACTTTTTCCCAAATCCTTTGATAATTCTCACCTCAGAAAAGTATCAACACCAGAAGACTTGTAGGGGTGATGAGGAAGTCTCCAGGTATTTGCTTTTATTTAAGAAATTCATTCTCTCTGGAAAGGCATTTTTAAATTTCCTTGGCTAACTTAAGTTTCAGGAGCTCAGTCAATACAAAATCTCACAGATGATAAAATAGCTCTTCATAACTGTCATGTCCAAACACTTTTCCAGTGCTTTTTAATTTTTAGATTTTTAAATATTTTTTTAAACTTACTTACTATGTTTCTACTCCCCGTTTAAGGTCTTAAGGTGACCTTTTTTAATAAATAGCTGATCCTTTAAGCTGTTGAATGTAAACACAAAAGAAGACCAAATATAATCCTTTGCTTCCTGAATGGACAATTTCATTTGAAAGGGATGTTTATATAAAGGACTGATACTGAACTGTAAATTTCAGGTCAACTGACCATTCCTTTTCTTTTTTAATTCACTTCTATTCCTCCTTCCATTAAGTCTAATGCAGCTGCACTTCTCACATATAATTTATAATTGCAGCTTTATTCGTTTTGTAGTGGCTATGATGTACTCTCTTAGGAGTTTTCACTGCATTGGCAAAATGGTTAAAAAAATGATAAGGAGTATAGAGATGTAAGAATTTAATTTCTACTTAAAATTTCAGAAGATGTTTGTCATACTTTACTAAGAAAATAGTTGAAAAGCTACTTTCAACTCTTGTCCATATTTGTTGTCAACCATTATGTGCCAATAACAGTTGTATTTTTATCCTTAATACATATTCAGATTTAAACTGAGAGAATACTAATACAAACACAGAAACAGTCTACTTAAGGAAGAAATCTAACTCAAATATTTTTTCTCTGCAAAAGTGGGTTTACAAAAATTATAATTTTTAAATTAAAATTCTAATTGTATTACTAAATTTTGCATAAATTAAACCTTATCTTATACAAAATGTATTAAAGTACTAATTAGTTCAAGAAACTGTTTAGTTGAAGAAATTGCACATGGCCATTTTTTATAAACAATGGCATCTTAATGCATCAGCAGCTTGTTGACTGCATTATGGTTCTTTGTGGAATAAAACAGTCTAATGCAAAGCTTCAGGCTGAGCCAAAATTTCTCATCGTAACAAAAGCCTTTATAGTCATTATAGAGTATTAAGTTAGGCTGTGAGTTGGAGGAGAAATTCAGTCAATGACTAGGTGATAGACCATCAAGGAATAATGAGTTTAGATTGGAAGGCTTATCAAGCACCTCTTTGTAACTTCATGTTTTATTACAACAAAGAGCCAGTGGCTTTGCTCTGTTTCTCTTATGGTGTCACATGCTTTCTCTGATTCTGTCGCATTCTGAGCAAGGAGATCAGAAAGGACTTTTTGGACAGATGGTGGTGTTGACTCTGAGCTGTAATTCATATGCAAGCTCTGTCCAGAATTACATTTGTGCCACTTTTACATTCCCTTTGGAAATGGTTTTAAGTGCAGGAACCAACAAGATCTCAAAATGTGTCATTTATCTTCCCCCTATGGTTACACTAAATGCAATTCTGCAAGGTGCTAATGGACAAGGTGTCTCCAACCTCACATCAAACCTCCATAAGTGTGAGGCCAGCCTCCGCTGCTGAGGACAGGTCTCCTAGGAGAACTAGTTGTTCAAAATATGGAAATTAATTTATATTAAGAGATTAAATTAAAATTAATTATTTATATTTTGGTGAATATTTGGAACCAGAAACAGTACATCAGTTGTCTTCCAAAAATCTGTCCCTCTAAAAAATAAAATTGAACAGAAAGCAGGAATGTTTTCCTCTTTATGAGCTGTAATATTAGACTACTTTCTTTACCTTTCAATAACACGCAGTGTGGTGGTTGTGCTTATACTAATTCATTATACACAAAAATACAGGGGGGAAAAAAGCAAAATACTATATTAAAATAGTACTTGTGTAGTGCAGTTTACATTGAAAGGTTAAAGGGTAGGTCTCTAGTTTAACAGCAAAATCAGCCATAGGTAAGGCAGAGAAGTTCAATTAATTATTGTAAAGGTATAAAAAGGGTACAGAACACAAGGCATTCACTAACTAGTGTAATCAGGAAGAAATTTACTTTGTACAGATTATACCATATTTTACCTCTACAGATGATTTTTCAGTTTTCATAAAGTTTAACTGAAGAAGTAAAAGAAGGCAGACAAGACTATCGGCTGAGACCTAACCTTAGTCATATTTTTAAAACAGCAACAGTTGTTTTACAAGAAAGATTTATTTTGCCAATTTTATTACAGTTTATGGGTCAAGTTCTTGATTCCTTTAAAAGAGGATTAGGGAGTCCAACATTGACAGTTTTACAGGTCATTCAAGGATTTCCCTGTTACTTGTGAGTTTCACATGTTAAAAATTAACTGCTCTGTTTTTCACCACCTTTTTCACAAATGTCTCGCATAGCAGAATTATAGCTGCAGCATCTCAGGGAGGCTTAGACAGGAATAATCTTTTGGAATGATATTGTTACAAGAAATATCTTGTTCATATTCCAGTCATAAAATTGTAATGTTATATTTTTCCTGCTAGGAGAGTTGAAATGGTGACCCCTTGGGTGTCTGCTTTGGAAGTCCTCGGTTTTACTCTCTTTTAGAGAAAAAAAGATAGTACATTGCAAGACAGACAATTTGATCAGTATCCAGGTTGTTCCATATTATGCAACCTATTATCTGGTAGACCTAGACACAGAGAAGTGTTAAGCCTTTTCTTAAGGCTTCCTGTAACATACCAACATACCTTAGGCTGCAGAAGATACCAAAGAGGTTGTGTCAGAATGTTATTATTTTCTTGATAATTCATTCTATGCATTTGAAGACCTTATAGCAGACTTCCAGTGTCAAAAGGGAGCACAAAGAAAGGGCGTGCAGTGATAGGAGAAGGGGAAAGGTCTTCAAACTAAAGGAGGGTAGATTTAGATGGAATATTAAGAATAAATTAATTACTGTGAGGGTGGTGAGGTGCTGTAAGAGGTTGCCCAGAGAAGCTGTAGTTGCCTCATCACTGGAATCATTCAAGGCCAGGCTGGATGGAGCTCTGAGGAACCTGATGTAGTGGCAGGTGTCACTGCCCCTGGCAGAGAAGTTGGAACTAGGTGATCTTCACAATTCCTCTCAACCTAAACCATTTTGGTTTTCAAAACCAAAAAAAAAGTATATCATAATCTGAAATACAGTGGGCTATTAGGTATTTGAGACGAGTTAAGGCTTCTAGAAGAGCAATAAATATGATAAGGATGAACAGATGAAAGTAATGTGTTTAGCTTATTAAAAAGAGAAAAAAGCAATTAAGTTATTTTGGTCCTTTTTCCCCGCCACATATGGATTTTAATTGCCTCTGAAAACAGCAGAGGAAAAAGCTATTTATTTTCCTTCCATAAAGGAAAATGCCATTTTCTTTCTTTGAATATTATATGGTTGAAAAATGCTATTTGCAATGTCTTTAAGAATACTTTCTATCCCTGCAAAACATAAAACAATTTCATTATAATGTGATAAAATAACAGGGCCATAAAATATCATCCTTGATTCATCTAATAGGATTTCTTTCTGGTATTTAGATTAAATATTCCTTTCAGGGTCTTGTAGAAGGGAAATTTTGTTACACACATAGCAGGTAAGAAAGAAATGAAATTCATAGAAATAAATATGTTCTATATATGTGATTGCAAAAAATATTCTGTGAAAACTGCCAGATGTAGCCTATGCCATATTTTGTTTTCCTTGACTGCAGTGAGAAAGCTAAAACTTCTGTGTGCTATACACTTTTTGGGTGGCAGGAGCTCTCAAGAAACCAGTCGACAGTCTCTAAAAAGCAGACTTAGTAAAGTTTCATCAGGATTTTAATCCTAGTATAGCTATTTTATTTATTGCTTTTTAATAATTACTAAGATCTCCAGGGGTTGGGGTTTTTTTTATTTGTGCTCACGTGCTTTTTGGAGGGTTGTCTGTTTATTCATGATTCGTTTTTCTTATTTTTTTGTGGGGGTTTTGCACCAAGCTCGGCGCTAAGGACCTTATCTCACCCTGGCCAGCCTTATTGAATCTGATTTTCTCTCTCATTGAGTTGATATGTTTGAACTACTGCCAAACCAACTTGATCTTTAATTATTCTGGATAGCAATGCTAGCATTATCCTAAATATGCATTTTGTGAGGAGGAATTGTGTGTTTACATTATATTTAAATTACTTAAATTAAAAAAAAAAAAAGAAGAGAAAATGTATTCTTAATAATACAAGCTGTCAAAATCTATAAAGACAGAAAGAAAGAAGGGATAAAACAAAATGACATTACTTCCAGCCAGTCATCTTTTGTTATGTAGTTTATTGTCAATACCACGAACTTTGCAAACATTTGGTTACATGTGTTTTGACTGCACATTTTTCCATCCCCCTTTTTCCTTCTTAGAAAGAAGGAATTTCATAAACTCTGATCTCTGAAGTGGACATATTAAAGCAAGCCCATATTTAATTCTTTTATACAAGCCTTTTCAAATTTTTCAGTAGTATTACCTGGCCTAATGGATTCAGCTGTAATAACTTGGAGTGAAGGAAAAGTAAGGAATCAAGGAATATTAAGCCCTTTCATTAAAGAAAAATTATCTCAGGAAACCATTTATTTTCTCCCAAGTTAAAACAATGTTTTCTGCATTTTTAGTTATTCTTTAAGTTTGATGCAAATATCCATGTTATGTGACACACTTTCACAAAAGAGAAAATAGAATGTAAAATTAATCATTATGTTAACGATATAGTTCAAACTAATATCTAATGCTGTTTCTGCAGAAGGAAAAAGAAAATGAACATATTCTAGTGGCCAACCTTTTTTGAAGGCATCTTAGAATTATTTATTAAAACAGTAATGACAAAGTCTGGGAAATATTGTAATCTGTTAGATTGTTACAAGTTGTCTAGAGAAAAGAAAACTGATAATAGTATGGCACCTATAAATCAGTGGTAGATAATATCACAAGAGACAATACTAGAAATTATTACCAGAGCAACAATATTACCAGAGTAGCATTGCTGAAATAGGAATTCTTATCTAGAGTGTTGAGGTAAGTTCCACCTTCATTGTTGGAAGCATGCTGTTAGACAAAGTCAGAGCAAAAACTACATTGTAACAATGACATATAGAATAACAAATCTGGGAACTGGTAGCAAACAGTAATGAGAACTAATGAAGAAACCAAAGCTTAACTAAAGCTTATTCATAAGTTGTTCTTCTGTGAACAGAAATAACCCACAGAACAGTACTGTAAACGATGCACAGAATTGTATTTTACAGCATCAGCCACATTGCCTTTATAAAAATCAGAAGCTTTCTAAATTCAAGGAAATGTAAATAAAGATGTCATTAGCAATGTGTTGCACTAGTGAAGATTAATTATATAGCTGGTTGATAAGCACCAGTTCAGATTTCAGTTTATGAAAGGCTTGCTGTTTTCTTTCTCTGTAGTGTTTTTTTTAAAGATAGTATATTAATTAGTATAAATCATATAAAGATCCTGATAGTATCTTTAAGATAATATACTGGTTAATACTAAGAATTGAAATGGCAACTGTAACAAAGAGGTGAGGGTTAATATAAACCCATACATTGTATTTTAGGAAAGTTGAAAAGGTAATTTTGGTTAGGGATGTAATTGAATAGTCAATGTCTGTAAAGTTAATTCAGAAGATTAATAAGCATAATTTAGCTGCATAAATATTAAGGTGTTGATGAGAATATGTGGATATTAGAGAGGTCAAGTGCAGTTTCTCATTGAATGCAATATTGTTTTACATTATTATATTGGCAGTAATGATGAGACCTACACAGGTCTCATCACAGTAAAGAGAGGAAAAGCACTTCTAGTACAGAGTTGGCAGTTTCTCTGAAGGAGCAAGAAGAATCTTAGATAGATAGTTTTATTTATTTTATGTGTTGTTTTTTTTTTTAATCTTGGTAAAACTACATAGAAATATACCTGTACAAAATATGTCCCATTTTGTCCCATATATTTTACATTTTTCTTTCTCCCCACTTGATTGTATTGTACTATATACCTGAATAGTTCTGGTCAGCTCCAAGAAAATATACAGAATAAAAGTTTTTTTTAGTCCAAAGAAAATTCCTAAAGCATATAATTTCCTTGTATTCCAGCTGATACAATACTTTGTAAGTAAGCATAAATAATATGTTTTTGCCTCTAATGATTGGAAATTTATGCTAGGCATGCCAGAAAATGTCAGACTCTACAAAGAGAGGAAGCAAGGGACAAGAAGGTGACAGATATGTCATAGAATAAATGGGACAGTAATTTGTCAAAACTTTTGTCACACTCAGAATATATGGATTTTCAGAGAAGGTCTCAGATGTGGGGTGTTTTGCCAAATAAACAAGCTTTAACTGTGGGACTTTATAGTCTGAATTTCTTCAGCACAGCAGTAAGACATTCCAATTATGTTTGGATAGAAAAGAAACAACTATGTCTATTATTTCCCTTCCAAATGTATGATAAAAAATTGCATACTTTTACCAGCAGAATAAAGCAAAGTTTTTTAACAGTCACCTATAGGTTGTAGAGATCTTTGGAATATACAGACTATAATAAAATCCTCAGGGAAAAAAAGTAATAAGTGACACAAAATATATGAAATAGTCCACAAATTAATTACTTTTAATAATGAGTAAATACTTTTTTTAAATGCAAGTATTTTAGGACTTTGACATGGAAATTAGGTGTAAAGAAGTATAGCAATGAATAGGAAAAAAAGGCAGATGGAATTGAGTCAGAAAAGAAAAAAAGAGTTTTGAGGAAATGACTGATTCACTTAAACTAGTCTTGTCAAAATATACATGAATATGAAGTCTTGAAAAAACACTAAGGAAATAAAACTTATTTTGAATTGTTAGAATGTCGCATGTCCTTTGGCTTTGATATACTTTATTTTTAATTTGAAGAAATAAATTTATTTCCCTTTTTTTCCTTCAATACGTCAGATACTGAGAAAATTTCAAATAGTTCTGGGTAAATTCTTGCACACTGAAAAATTCTCAAGGTGAAAAAACACCCTTTAGAACTTTATGAAAAAAATATTCCCACTTTGCAATCACTTTTGCTAAAATTGACCTCTTTCCTCTAAGGACCTGAATCCAGTCACTCCCTCAATGAACCTGCATCCTTTTTCTCATGGAGGGTTAAAAGGTAAAATTAGTCTTTTTTCTCACAGTGCTGAACATAAGCACTCTTACCCATATGACCTACCTTCTCACAAAGTGGTCATTTACAGATCCAGAGGGATGATATCCTCCCCTATTCTAGAAAAAAGACCCCAACCAATAACCAATCAAAAAAAACAACAACAGACCTGTTTCCAAAAGTATTTGCGTAGAGATAGGAGGAATGAATAGTTTTTCCAACAGCTTAAATATGCTATGTTTTCCTATCAACACTTCTCTGTACATCTACAAATTAATTTCAATTAAGGTAGCACTGCAGCAGCTTTTCTAAGAAGTCTTTGGTCTGGAGGAGGAGTTGAAATCTGTTGGAGATGGGCACAATATTGGTTTCCTCTCTGCAATACCATACACTAATGAACACAGCATGGGGAACAAATACAGGAAATGTGAGATCTGCTTGCCGTGGTTGCTTTGAGGTGAAAAACTTGAGGTGGGATGCGTCACATAACTGGAGTGCTGCACTGAGTGGATATAGCATTTTTTAGAATGGACAGGATGAAAAGTGAGAATGAAGAGTCACCCTTATGGGAAAGAGCAGCAGGAAAACATGGAGCTCTACCTTGGATTGGATGATGAGCCACTTGAGTGTTCAGGATTAGTGGGCAGGACAAAATGGGCAGTCTTGTGGTGGGTATATCAACGACAAAATCCTGGTACAGGATGATTAAGGTTCAGATTATAAAAGATGCTCTTCTAAACTTGATATTAAAAGAAAAAAGAAAGTTCTGGTGGCAAATCAGAAGGATGGTACAGCCTTGATTGTTGTGTTTATAAGATGATGGAGTTCAAAATCCTGGGATAGGGCAGGCAGGTGGGAGTGGAAAACAAAAGCAAAAAGCAGGATTTGTGTGAGTAGATTTAGGCGATTTTGGAGAATCTCACGGCATACATTCGTGAAGAGGTGTCCAGGAGAACCAGTGGATTTTCAAGGGTCACCTTCTCTAAACTCAAGAATGGTCCATCCTGAGCAAAAGAAAATCAAGGAAATGTGACACAACGCTTGCAGGAATGAGCAATGCTCATATAAGTAACTGGAATTGTAAAAAAACTGGAAGAAGCACCTGGTGATCCTGAAGGAATATAAAGTCACTCTCAAAGTGTGATGAATAGGTTTAGAAATTCAAAGCCCATCTGGGGCTGAATCTGGCAGAGATATGAAGGGTAAAAGGAGGGGCTTCTACAGGTATATCAGGAGAAAATGTCTTCAAGAAACTAATGTAACTTCAAATTATACTAACAATTTTCAGATGGTGCTTAATTCAAGTCATACATACGACTTATAGCATATGGTCTTAGTTAACCATTCTGGAAATGTTTTAGTAACAGAAAGTGAAACTGGCTTTTAGACACTGAATACATAATAAATAATAAGAAGAAAAGAAAACTAAATTCAATGATCTGTTGACTTTACCTTTTGTTTCTCTCTGGCAGGTTTGTTGTTGAATCAGTAGTTCTGACTGAATTTTGTGTAACTTTTGCTAGAAATTATGTGTTTAATGCTAGAAGATGAAAAAAAATATAGGTCATAATTTAAATGAAGGGCTATTTTATTTTGATTGTGTTCCAAATGCTTGGGGTTTTTTTTCAGTCTGTTCTATCACAAACCCACTCATGCAAACAAAATATGCCGTGAAATTCAGTGAGTCAGAGGTATAACCCAGTCTTGTTTTAGTGTAATATAGGTTGTGTACATTTGCTGTTTCATAAACAAATCAGAGAATTGCTATTTAAATTTGATATCTGAAAGAATGGTAGAGAGAGAATTAACTGACCTCTTTTATGCACAACATTTAGAGATATAAAATTCAGATGCTTTAAGCAGTTTCCCCATCATGATTGCAGATACCCTTGGAGACTGCAGTATCAAACAAAAAAGAAATGTACATTCATAACACAACAAATGTTCCTACTTTATGCCTTTATAACACTATTCTTCCACATAGCAATGTTTACAGAATTATACACAGTTCTTTCTTTGCTGTTAATCAGACTGATCATATACTTGTTGATTCTTGCAGTACTCAAGATATGCAAAAATGTATGGGCAATTTCTTGCTTTATGGATGACTTGCTTAAAGACAATACTAAGGAGAAAAAAGAGAGATTTGCCACAGTTGAAACTAACTGCAAAGGGCATCTAAGAGTACCTGATAAATGCGGGATTATGTCCAGCAATCCTGGGTAGTAGTGGCAATGCTGATACAAAAATGGAAAAAGTAAAGTTAAAATAAAAAAACTAAAGAAACAAGTCTCCATATAAAGAAAAAAGTGGATAATTTAAAAATAATTACAGGGTAGTATTTGAAAAAACAAATTTCATCAAGAGTCTTTTGCAATCAAAACCGAGGTCTCAATTTCAGACTACAGTATTACAACCATGAGAGAGGACAAGGAAGAGTTGTGACAATGCAAAACACAATGCCTGCCTGACTTGACAGTGAGTAAATTAAAAGTAGAAATTATGATGTGAGTACAGTAAAGGAAGGTGCTACAGGTTGTGTTAGTAATGAATAAAAATGAGAAAAAATGAATCAAAATATACAAAGGAAAAATATAGGAGAGCTAGAACACTGTTGTAGAAGTACTGTCAGAAGTGATTTAAGTAGTAATGAAAATCTTTAGAAGAACACTTGTTGCTTAGGAATTGAGAAGTTTCTGAATTGACAAAAAATTCTAAGGAGTTTTGAATGGTTTTAGTAGCATCAGAAGTTCTTAAGAGATGGAATAAAAGAGATCTGCTAATGGTAACCTAAAATGTCTGTGTTGTGACATTAGATTTGACAGACAACCACTGAGAAGCAGGAGTTAACAAGTGTAAAAACAAACACACAAAAATTCTCACCCATCAACAGCAGGAAAAATATGCCCTTAGCATGATGGGGGCAAAATACGGGGCCATCTAAGGACATATGAGTAGTAGAGAACAGCTGAGTAAGTTACCAAAGATTTCATGAAAGGATAAAGGTAAAAACTTCTGTATAGGGAGAAATCAGAATTGCCAAGTTTGTGCTCCTAGTGATCCAGGCTCCTAGGCTGAAAACAAAGCAGAGAACAACACTTATTGAGCAAGTCTGTAGTATCTTCCAGAATTTAAGTGAGATGGAACCAATCACAAGAAAACCAATCACATAAAAAAGTACCTGAAGAACTCATCTCCTTGTGTGTTCATTGTTTTTAAGTCCTGTTCTACTTTTCTTTAAAATTGTCATACTGTGTGGCTGACTGTATCACTAAGACCTCTTCTGTTTCCAGTCAGACAAATAAGTTTCACATTAATAGTATTGTCTTGTTCTACAAAGCCTCGGGGATTCAATATTCACACACAGTATAATCCTTTTTTCAGACTTCCGTCTCAACAGAATTTGTTGTCATGGACATCTCCAGCAAGACAAGTTAGTTTCTAGTGCTCTGAGAAGCTGAGTTTTGTACACATCTTGCTTCCTCAATGAAATTTTAGTAACTTATTTTGATATGTATTCACAATAAACAAAGAAACAGCCAATGGCAGAAGGGCTCCCTTCTCCCAGAGGTGGAGGTGGTCCTGGTGGGCACCGTGACTTTTCGCGGTAACACCACCGGTAGCAGTAGCAGCAATTGCCCCTTCTTCCATGCCTTCAGGAAGAGTAGCAGCAATTGTGGCTTGCTGCATGTTAAAAGGAACAGTCTATCTTTCCCATAAAAAGAGTAAGACTGACTCCACTTCCAGCTTCCAAGGATTTGGCATTTTCTGCTCCCCCCAGTCAGGAGGTGGGTGGTATGGAATTAAACAGTGCTAGGAAACTCTGCCATTTTTTCCTCTGTACCCAGAACAACAGGGAAAGCTACTAATGTGTGATTTTGTGATTCAGTTTTTACAGCACTTCCCCCTTAAACTTGTGTAACAGCACTGTATTGCAGAACAATAGTTTTCAATAAAACGATTCAGACTAATAAAGTGAAAGTTGATACATACCACCTTTTTTGTGCACTAGAACACAGACAGTCTTTGCAGAAGCCACCACTTACTGCAGTAATAAAAGACTAATTGTATTGCTTCTTGGTCTTGTGCAATGGAGAGAGTTAAGACAAGCTCAGTTAATGAAGGAAGTATGCTATATTGCCTACAGAAATCAAGCTACAAGACAATTTAATCTATGAAGAAAGCACCTAAAATTTCAGTTTCTTTGTGATGCCTAAAAGGTTAGCCCAAAAACTGAGGCCAGGCAGGAGTAAGGGAATAAAAGGTGGGTATTTATATGAAGGGCCTTCAAAGGTACATTTAGGGCAGACAAAGCCCCCTCCTTGGGCAATCATCCAAAATGGACGACGAGTCATGAGTTCTCCACACTTTTATAGCTTTGGTCCATTCGCATATCAGCATAGATTTACCAATTAAAACTTTACAATTTCCCCTTAGCCCCCCCCCCCCCCCCCCCCCCCTTAGAAGCATGGGTGGGTCTGGGCAGTCTAAGTGTCCTTGGAGAGTAAGTACAAAGTGGCAGTGTTATGTCTATAGAAAAGAGCAACCAACGAGATATAAAGCATACATGCCAGACAATGCAGGATTTGAAAAATACAAGGGTTAAAACCTAAGGCAACATTTGTATAGCTAGTCTTTTAGGAGAAAAAGGCTATCATCCACTATAAATTGTAACAGAAAGAAAACACTTTTTTCCCAATTTTTCTGTAAAAGATTTCCATCTTATACCTGGGAGCTTCTGCCAGTGATGGACACAAGCTGTGAAGGGCCATAGATCAGCACAATAATGAAATCTGAGCTTAAGAGGAAGAATGTGTCATTTAGAAAAACAAACTTTTACCTTGCCTTCAAGAACAGCAGCTGTTGCACCACAGCAGCATTAAGGGACTGCAGAAATCATTACATGTTCTGTAATCTTAGGGGCTGTAGCCAGGGCTGTAGGGTCATGCCACTCTCACTCATTTACCACATGAAGACAGCTTTGAACACATTGGTGGTAGGTGGATACCCTGCTGCTGTAACTCTAATGATGACTTCGCTCTCTGACCCTTCCAAGGACTCAGAAACAAGCACCTGCTGAGTCACTGATAGCATTCCTTTGGGAACCAGGACCACAAATCATTAAATAACCTGCATTAAGGATCATGTCATCTGATAAAGAACCCTAGTGGGTTTGTGGCTTCCTCCTGTATATAAGGTCATCATGGAATTTTTTCCTCTTTTTCTAGGCTGCCAATGAGACTGTGCTGCACTACTTAAACTGAGTCTGCATCTCTTCACAAACATAAATACTTCAAAATGTTCTGTCTTTTTGAAGAAAATGTAGTTAGAACAAAAAGCAACAAACTATGCAAGTGCCATGTCCTCAAATTTTTACTGCCTAAAGGTGTAAAAAGAGTAACAAATCTTCTACAGTTTCTCTGGAACCATTAAAACTACCATTTCAGCCGCTTTTCATTCAATTAAAAGCTTTTGCAATATGAGCAATCAGAACAGTTTATGTCTTTAACTTACTCATCAGGCTGTGCTGGAGAGACAGAAAAAGTGCCTTGAGAAAAAGTTAAACATTCTACAATCATGACATAATGTCAGAATGTCCACACTATTGTTCTAAATTGAACTAAATTAGATCAAAATATGTTGTTAAAGTAAAGTGAGAATCAGTTATCCCATTTTTCCTTTTTTAACTATTTTCTTTATACAAAGTAATCATGGCTTCAGGACATTTACTTAAAATTTTAGATTTACCAGAAATAAAATTTATTGGAAAATGTTTAAATCTTGAAGGTTAGAAAAGGATGAGTTTTTAAACATTTGGAACACAATAATTTAAAAAGAGGGACTGACAGGTAACTTAAGGCCAGACAATACAACTTGTTGCTTAGAGAAAATCCAACCTGTTGCTAAGAGCTGGTGAGCTTGAATCAGATTGCTCAAGGGTTTATCTATCTTATTGTGGAAAATATCCTGTTTATTTCCATAAATTTTAAAACTTGAAAAGCAATCAGAATTTTAAAGACTTTATCACTTCAAGTTAGAGTGTCTTCTAGTGTCATCAAATTTAACTGGCAAACTAAACCTTCAGAGCCCCACCAACGAAGTTGAATCATTTCTCTGCAGAGTGGAGAGTTCTCTTTCACAGATATTCTCCTTTCTCCTTTCTCCTAAAAAGAAATCCACAGAGAGTTGAGCTTGTCAACAAAAACTCTCAAAAAACCAACCAAAAAAGGACAAGAATAGTCTATTTGAAAGAAAAAAAGAACACCAAAACTCACTAAAACATATATGTTTCTGTAGACAAAATGAATTAAATTAATTTCTTTGTTAACTTGCTAACACTTTTCTGCAGCAGTGCTGAATATGACTGGACATCTAGTATAGATAAATACATACACTATTTAAACAAATATACCTTCTGGCACGTTGAAACCCTCCTGTAGACTTACTTCTGACCAGGTAACAATTTTTGCATTTAAAAAAACATAAAATAAATTTATTCAGAAAAAGCTTAAAGCAAAACCAAACGAAACTAAACACGAGCTCAGAATTAATTCAATAGTGACTCAGTCTAAGAATCTACTTAGGCCATGTAACAGACCCCCTTTTAAAAGACCCCCCTTCTTCTTCTAATTAGTCTAAACTGAAAAAGAAAATAAATATAATTTCTTTCCTCTAGGAAATACTATAAATGATCTACACGATATATGATTTCTCACAATGACAAATGTCTCCAGTAGACAACCAGAGAAGTTCCATGTCATGTAGTGGCAGTTTGCTCAAATGAATGGAAGTAGTTTGGGTACAAAGAGTGGACACCATCTGAGGAAAAGTATGGTTGAGATGTATGGTTGCATGATGTGTGAACAAAGGCTAATTCTCAACAGAAAACATAAGATTATGTTGATTAAGTGTATTTACTGAAAGTATATAAAGTCATGTGACTTCCTGCAATATTTATTTCAATTATTTATTTGTGCATCTATTAAAAGAGGACAAGAATTCACATAATAGCTTGCTTGCATTGGTAGCTCATCAATAAGAAATACATGAATTAAATGAACTGCAATCTTTATTGATATTAATTTGAATTGTGGTGCTGATAAATGAATATATCCTTTCATTTGTCATTTAGCTTTTACCATTATCTTTGATAGTTTCTGATGTTGTTCCTGAATATCAATTATAGCATTTTAAATATAATTTGTATCTGTGTCAGAATGCTACTGTCAGTGGTATGAGCTTGTGTGAAGGGATTTTTGGTTTCATTTTCACTTAATGTCCGTTTCCAGTTATCAATTGTCAGAAAGAAAACACCTTGGGAGAAATAAGAGTTCAAATTGTCATTGTAGATGACTGTATAAAGAATGCAATTCCTTTTCATGTAAAATAAGAATAATGCTTTTTTTCCTGGAAAGTGTCAATCATACCACCTCTGCTCCAGCCCTGAATTGTTCTTGGGAAAACACTAATTTCCCACTAACTTTTCCTATAGGTCTGATTCAAGTATTTCATAAACCAGAGGGAGACCACTAGTATCTGCCAACACAGAAGGTGTTTGATTCTTATTTCAGATAGAGGATGAACCCTTTTGAATATATTTACTATACAGTACAATTTTACAAACATTATCGTAGACTTTAAAATTGCATATACTACAAGCTTCATAACTGATAGGAATATCTGAAAATTTCCACATTTTCAAAGTTTTGATTTTAACACATTTTTCTTTTTTTTTTAACTCTAGGAAATATACAGCTTTCTGGTTAGGATAGCATTGGTAATATCCACAGGGAAAAGAGAATTATCTATTTATATCTGTCATATGTGTTTCAAACTGAAAGTTTCTTCTCTGTGAATTTTAGTTAATAAACTTATCAAATTGTTTTCCTTCTCAATGAAACAATAGAAAGCAATACCCACCAAACTAACTACAATAATTTCACAGAACATACTGACATCTCTCTGTAGTGCATCTTCATAAAAATATGGGTCCACAGTCTATAATACATTTGTGTTAATGAGAAGTTTTGTTGGAAAGAGGCAAGGCCAAAGATGAGAATGATTATTTTCCTGTGACACTGTAGTTCTCCACGTGCAACTATGACCACAAATAGCAGAACTTCACTTCCTTTCCTGTTTGTACCCAAAATAATTTATCCATTCTGATGATAACTGTACAGAGCAGGGCTATCCAATATAAGACATAAACATCAGGCAGCTGAACTCAGTGGGGCATTGGCTTACCTTCTACAGCACCGAGTAGGGATAGGAAAAATGTAAGGAATAGTAATAATTCCATAAATAAGCACTAGAAACTGGATAATTTATTTAGCTCTGTTTTACAAGGCATATGCAGCTCAACTGCATAAGTCAGTCTCCTCAGATCAAAGGCAGACTTTTCATTGATTTTGACAGGAATCAAGTAGAGTCTATATAGGATGGTTTTTATGCTGGTAGAAGTATGAAGCATATAAACATAAATGGTACCAGTAAGAAAAAAGAAGCAAGGCTGTTGTGCCTGTAGCTGAAAAGTAACTCTCACTGAAACAAAAGGCTGTATGATGTTAAAATTTGCTTAGCTAGTTAAAAGCCACAATAGTTAGGAAATTAAGCCTTTGCTGCCCTTTCAATTGAGCAGGAAATGCTGGATGCAGTACTTTAGAGAAAGTAATTGACATAATTGCTAAATTAATGACTGGAAGCCAACAACTTTTAAATTAATGAATGGAGTTTGACAGCTCTTACTATCTGTGCCGTATATATGCATGCAGTTTTTTGTATCAGAGAGAAGTGCAGTGAGTTCATAGTCTTCTGGGAGAGCTCAGTTTTGCTTTTATGTCTATGTGAGGACATTAGCACTAAACAGAAAACTGCTTTGACATTAATTTTTAGAGAAGTCATTTTTATATGTTTACACTTTAATAAGTTTATGATAGTTTTATGGGCAAATACCACTGGATAGTGCTTACATTATCTGACTGAAAAAAATATATTTAGTGAAGAAGGAATATGCAGATAATTTTAAAGTATTTGCTCTATAGAAGAAAAAAATACGGGACGTGGATTAGAAAGAGAAATGTTTAAAAAAATTGTGGGGTTTTTAGACAAGTTCAGTTTTCGAAATTTTGAATCCTGAAGTCTATTTAAAATGTAAATACCTGTAGTAATGCAGATTAACTAAAATCCTTGCAAACTGCTTCTTACTACTTCAATTGCATCAGGAACAATGAGTCTGTTTCTTCAAATGGCATCTGCATTTATGAATTTAATAGTTATTAAGAAAGAACAGTAGACACTGATAGATGAAAGATAGCATTATTTTAATGTTTATTGGAATTTCTGTTAAGTTTCTGAATAATTAATAAGTGCTTAAATAATAAAAAACAAGATCTCTAAATATAGGTTTAATTTCTGTATTGAGATAGATACTTTTGCCATGTAGCTTTGAATTGCTTTTGTTATCCAGAATTTGTTTTAAAACCAGGCCAGGTCATTAACTACTGAAACTGTCTACTGTCTGTGATCAGACTTTAGTGAAAGGACTTGAATGTGAGTGTTTCCAAATCCTGACTTTTCCAGGGATTAAATAATACTAAACTGGTATGATCACCTGCTCTTTAAAGATGATCCCACTAATCTCTCAGATAAATTGGCAAGACTTAAAATGTTCTGCCATTCCCTTTTGTCTTTATGTCTTTTATGAACAGATGTATATCTTCTTGACTATGAGACAAGTGTACAATTTGTCAGGATCACTGGATTCAACTGAAATATAGAAACAGGGAAGTTCAGAGCACATGCAGTAGTAAACCAAGAATTTTAACACGAAATATCTTTTGAGTGTAGGGTGTTTTCCTAGCATTTTAAGAAAGGTATTGTAACATGGAACCAGTTAATAGAAAAAACACTAATTCATAAGCATGTTGTGATTAACATGTTCTGAAACTGATCAACAATGCATGTTTTCTGTGTAGAATTGTTGCTGCTCCAAAGAAAACAAGTAATAAGTGTATAATGTTAACTTACGGAATATGCACTGTAAATGCACTGCAGTAGCAGTTCAGTGTGGGGGATGGTTGAAACTCGAACAACATTGTTGTTCAACATTGCTGAACAACTCCCAACCCTGGCAGTGTTAAAAGCCAGGTTGGATAAGTCCTTCAGCAACCTTGTCTTGTGGGAGGTGTCACTGCATGTGGCAGCAGGGATCGGGACTCGTTGTTCTTTAAGATCCATTCTGACACCTTAACACTCTATAATTCTAAGATCTAGAAATGGTGACAGAAAAAATTTATGAAAATTACATAAAATCATAGAATATGATGAGTTGGAAGGGAGTCATGAGGATCATCAAAGTCCAGCTCCTGACCCTGCACAGGACACCCCAAGAATCACACCATGTCCCTAATAGTGTTGTCCAAATGTTTCTTGTACTCTGACAGGTTTGGTGCTGTGACCATTTCCCTGGGGAGCCTGCTCCAGTGCTCAACCACCCTNCCAGTGCTCATCCACCATCTGTGTAAAAAATCTTTTCCTGATATCTAACCTAAACCTCCTCTGACTCAGCTTCATACTGTTTCCTTGAGTTCAGTCATTGGTCACAAGAGTGAAGAGATTGGTACTTGCTCTTGTGCTTCCCCTCATGAGGATGTTAAAGCCTGTAATGAGGTCTCCCCTCAGTCTCCTCCAGACTGAGCAGACCAAGTGACCTCAGCTGCTCCTCATGCACCTTCCCCTCAAGGTCCTTCAGCACCCTCGTGCCCATTCTTTGGACACTCTAACAGTTTAATGTTTTTATTATATCGTGGCACCCAAAAGTGCACACAGTGCTCAAGGTGAGGCCGCCTCAGTGCAGAGCAGAGCAGGACAATCCCCTCCCTTGACCGGCTGGCGATGTTGTGCCTGCACTCCAGGATATGATTGACCCTCCCGGCTCCAGGGCACTACCGACTCAGATTCAACTTGCCATCGACTGGAAGCCCCAGGTCCCTCTTCATGGCACTGCTCTCCAGCCTCTCATTCCCCAGTCTGTACATAATTTTGTAAGATGTACATCATTGAACTAGAAGAATTATTAAATGTAATTGTATCTGTATCTGAATTCTAAATTTATTGACACAACAGAAGCATAAAGTGCATGAAACTCCATACCTTAATTTGTAATGGGTGGGAAGCAAAGAGCTAGGATTAAGATTAAGGAATAGCACTAAGAATTTTCTAGAGAGAGAATCTGTATAGAGCCATGAATATTTTTATGAGCAGGACCACCCAGTGTTGAGAGAAACAAACTTGTTATCTAGGTTAACAAGCAAAGGAAGGAGTCACATGCCACCATGAACCCTGACTGAATTACATCTTTGAATTTCTCACCAGAAAAAAGGTGACTACCTTAATAACTATTTTTTTAAGGGCAATAACAGTACTTATTATACTTATAAGTCTTTAAATCTATCTTACAACTAAGTCCCTGCCATTACATCTTCTGGAATAAATCTTTTGCTTGTTTTACCAAGATGTGCGATGCTGGAGACATAGTGACGTATAGCATGCTGCTGTATGGTCACAAATATAGTGTCGTGTGTTTTTTTTCTTAAGCAAAGGAAAGAACCAAATAAAATATCATGAAAGGGAACTCCCAAGAGAGCTATATCTGCTAATATGTTTAAAATATGCAGAAGCTGGGAAATAATTTGTGCCACACTGCAGAAAATCACTGATGGATGGGACAGAGATGGTATAGATAAGTGCATTCATTGGGCAGGAATTCTTTTTAAGAAATGCATTAACTCTCACACATTTCCTGCAAAAGCAGATGGCTGTGTAACATATTGCAGTTCAAAGAAAACTCAGAATGCCACAGAAGGCTATTCCCTTGAGTAATGAAGCTGGTAATATAAAATAAAAATAAAATAGGTAGCTTTTCTGTTGACTGAAATAGAGTTGAAGTAGTGTGCAATAGGCCTTATTAAAGAGACTAACCAGCCTCATGTATTTGATAATGTCTTTATAAAAGATATTCAAGATAATAAACCTGCAACCATTGTGTTGTAATTTTATCAGTAATTTAACATTGTTCTGTCTGATGCCTGATGGAAGCTGCATCTTCCTTGAAATGCACTTTGAACTTATATGCAATTTCTTATTGAACAGATAAATAGAAAATAACATTTGCTTCTTAAAAGATAAAAACTATATCCATAAAAATTCCATTAAACTGAATTTAAAAGAGCAGGTGAAATGATGCGAAGCTGAATAAGTAATTTAATATATGAAAGCAACATTAATAAGAAGATTTAGATTGACAGCCCTGGAAAAAACAGAGCTGCCTGTTCATAATGTGTCATTGGCTGTATTTATTGCAAACATAATTGTTTTGTTCTACGAAGCAAAGAAGTAGCTTTGTTTATGAGTGTCTCTGAACATTTGGTGGTTTTGCCCATAAACATGCCAATAAAGGGGACATGTCATGTGAATTCCTTTCAAATATAAAAACTTTTCTCACAAGTTTTATCTATGACAAGTACAAATAACTGAACATATCATTTGATAGACAGTGTCAAAGAACAATGGTTGCCATATTTTCTGTTTCAAAGTCCATGAGCATCTTCTGAATACATGTATTTTCAAAGCTCTAGGGTGCATAAAAGCATGCTGAATGACTTTTTAAAAGTCATGGCAGTCAGGTGAAGCCCCCAATAATTGAAGAAAATGGAATATTGGACACATTTTAAAAAAGGTTGATAAGGAGAACCCTGGGAACAACTGACCAGCAAAGATCACCTTTGGACACAGTAACATCATGAAACAGATCATCCTGGAAGACAAGTTAAAACTTATGGAAAACAAGGAGGTGATTACAGAAAGCCAAGGTGGTTTCACAAAGGGTAAATCATGCCTGAGTAATCATGGCCTTCAACAACGGAGTGACTGCATCCCTGGACAAGGGAAGAGCTAGAAATGTCATCTTATTGGACTTCTGCAAGGCTGCTCATATGGTCCCACACAAAATTCTTGTTGCTAAATTGGAGATATGGCTTTGAAGAATTGTTAGATAAGACATTGGCTGGATGGCCCCATTCAAAGGATTACAGACAATGTCTCAATGTCCAAGTGGAAACCAGTAGTGAATGGTGTAACTCAAGGGTCTGTACTGGGACCAGTGCTATTAAATATTTTCATCGGTGGAATAGATAGTAAAATGGAATGCAACCTCAGCAAGTTTGCAAGTGACACAAGTTGAACGGTACAATTGATTCACTTGAGAGAAGAATGTCCAGAGGAATCTTGACAGTTTCGAGGGGTGAGCTGATATAAACCTCAGGAAGTTCAACAAGGCCAGTTTCAAGGTCCTGAGCTTAGGTCAGGCAATCCCCAATATCTACACAGACTGTGTGAAGAACTGATTGAGAGCAGTCCTACAGGGAAGGACTCTGAGATATTGAGACATGAAAAATGATGCATGAATCAACAAAGAACACTTGAAGCTCAGAAAGCCATCATATCCTGGGCTGTATAAATGTGGCCAGCAGGTCATGGAGGACAATTCTCCCCCTCTACTGCACCTCATGAAATGTCACCTGGAATGACGTGTCCAGCTCGGGAAGCCTCAGTACAAGACAGATACAAGACCTGTTAGAGTAGTTCCAAAGGAAGGACACAAAAATGATCAGAGGGCTGGAGAAACTCTGCTATGAAGAAAGGCTGGGAGAATTAAGGTTGTTCAGTCTGGTGAAGAGAAGACTCTAGGAAGACCTTATTATGGTTCTTTGAATAGTTACAGAGCGATTATAAGAAATAAGATAAAGACTTTTTTGCCAGGACCTGTAGTCACAAGACAAGGGGCAATGCTTTAAACGGAATGAGAGTAGATTTATACCGAATATAAGGAAAAAAAAAAAAAATCATGAGAGTGGTGAGCCAGTGGAACAAGTTCTCCAGAGAAGACAAAACTGAAAATTTATTAGAATTTTTTTAATTTTTTTTTTTTTCCTAGCAGAACAGACAGGTAACTTTGTTTTACCCTCTATAGAATCTAGAGAGCTCGTCACAAAAAAGTGTTTGTTCACTAAGTGTTTAGTCCACTTAAAATGTTTTCATGCCTGTTTATTAAGTAATCAAGCAGAAGTTTTGCTCCTTAACAACTGCCATTTCTTAACTAATAAGTTAACTTAATGCAAATTATTCCCATAATGTATCACTCTTTGCCACAGGTAATGCTATGATCATTATGATCATTAATATATAATGCTCATTAATATATAATGATCATTAATATATAATTATATAATATATAATGATCAATAATGCTATGAGCATATGATCATTAATTACATATAAAGTGGCCAAAATTCTTTATAAATTGGTTAAATGTTATGCTCCATTTCTCTAGGGTTTAGTTGTATGGGGTTCTTTTTAATTTCATTAACAAATTAATTTTTCACAGAATCAATGTGATTACTATTGGTTAATATTGGTTAATATAGGTTCCTATTCATCATAATTGATACTTCCATACAATATCCTGTCCTATCTCACCACATATTTGCTTTCTCACTGTGTATATGGATGAAAAGCATTTCAGTATTATCTCAATGACTTTTAGATGAATAGCTGAGACAACAACCAGTAGTGCACTCAGCAGGGAACGCCATTTGTTGTTTAAAATACAATATATTATACCAAGTCAGATGTATGACAGAAATTCACTAACATAGTACCAAAGTCATTAACTTAGACCTGGCTTTTTTCCAGTGACTTGAATGGAATTAAGCCAATGCTAAATTTGGTCCATTAACTTCTGTTGGTTTCTGCTACACATGAGTTTGTTCATTCTGTATTCAAACATTTTATTACCAAGATTAATAGCCTCTCTCCTATTGCATTAATAATCCAATTGCATGACAAGGAATGGCTAGCACAATGCAAAATGCATAAACTCATTAAAAGTAACTACTTTGACACAGTGTGTTGTGTTATTCAGGGACTGATTTCTAATCCTGACTGAAGTATATTGCTGTACTGGCAAAATGTCAGATTCACTGGGATCTAAAACAGACCCTGTTAACTGTGTTAACATACACAGTATCTGTAAATATTATCTACATAATACCTTTCTTATTCTAAGAAATTATTGTACAATTCTTAATTATGGTATAAAAATTAATGTATTAATATGGATTGATGGCTCCAAAATTTTTTGTTAGGTTATAAAATACTTAGCTTTTGATGACATGTGGCCCAAAAGCTAAGAAGACTTTAATCTTTACTGGATTAAATGAAGAAATACTTGAATTATATGTAGGCTTTCTCTTCTTCATTATGTTATGTTTCTACTAATACTGTTTCACAAAAAAGTTATGGTCACTCTTGAGAAAGGGTAATTGTTTAGATGGACCTTCAGGAACATATGGGGTATTTTGCCTGCCATCACTTCTGATGGTGTTGATGTTGGTTTTCAGTTGTTAAGGTTGGCCTTTATTTTCAATAAGTGAGTTATCTTCATTTAGTGTTGAAAATGGCTTATCTGCATTGATGCAGATCCTGTATTTTTGAGCAGAGCAAGGAACAGCTCTAATGGTTATCAGGGAAAAAAATTAAAAACAAAACCACAGGGTTCTGCATAAGGTGTGTCTCAGCTGAAAATTCGTGCAACCAAAGCTCCTTTGGAGATGAACTTGGCCAGAAGTGGGGGGACAATAAAAAGATTTTTTTTCAAATATATTAATTGCAAAATGCAGTGTAGAAATTACGTCTGCCCATTACAGGATGAGGATGGTCCCCTCACAAATAGGGACATAGACAAGGTGTTTAATGCTTTCTTTGCCTCTGACTTCAACACAGATGACAGACCAAGGGCCCTGAGCTGGAAGACCATGTCTGTGAGAATGATAAACTCCCAGGTGATCCTGAGCTTATATGGGATCTGCTGATCCAGATGGATCCCTACAAATCTATGGGCACTGATAGGATTAATCTGAGAATCCTCAAAGACCTAGCTCATGTTATTTTAAAGCCTCTCTTGATGATTTTAGATCAGTATTGAGAATCTGGAGAGGTCCCAACTGACTAGAAGACGGAGAACGTTGTCCCAATTTTCAAGCAGTAAAGGAAGGAGAATCCTGGAAACTACAGGCCTGTCAGTCTTAATTCAGTGCTCAGTAAAATCATGGAGATTATTCTGGGAAGCATTGAAAAACACCTGGAGAACATTGATCACAACACGAATCACACAAAAGAAAGTCCTGCTTGTCAAACCTGATTTCCTTCTATGAGAGACTAACCCATGTAATTGGTCTAGGAAAGCCAGTAGTTGCAATCTTTTCAGTCTTCAACAAACCTTTTGATACTCTGNGGAGAGGTCCCAACTGACTAGAAGACGGAGAACGTTGTCCCAATTTTCAAGCAGTAAAGGAAGGAGAATCCTGGAAACTACAGGCCTGTCAGTCTTAATTCAGTGCTCAGTAAAATCATGGAGATTATTCTGGGAAGCATTGAAAAACACCTGGAGAACATTGATCACAACACGAATCACACAAAAGAAAGTCCTGCTTGTCAAACCTGATTTCCTTCTATGAGAGACTAACCCATGTAATTGGTCTAGGAAAGCCAGTAGTTGCAATCTTTTCAGTCTTCAACAAACCTTTTGATACTCTGTCTCACAGTATCCTTTTGGACAAAAAGTCCAGGACATAGATGGGTAACCATGTACTCAGTGGGTGAGCAACTGGCTCACAGGTCAAGCACAAAGGTGAATGGGTGACATCAGGATGCCATCCAGTCTCTAGTAGTGTTTCATAGGGCTCCATCCTCAGCCCTGTGCTCTTCAATATCTTCAGAAATTATTTCGATGCAGGTTTCAAAGGAACACTAAGTAAGTTTGCCAACGGCACTAAATTGGGAGGACCTGTCAACTCCCTTGAGGGCAGAGAGGTCCTGCAAAGATACCTTGACAAATTAGAGAGATGGACAATTACCAGCTATATGAAATTTAACAAGGGCAAGTGCTGGATTCTGCACTGAAATAGGGCAACCATGTTTGTGTGCATAGACTGGGGAGTGAGAGGCTGGAAAGCAGCACCATGGGGAGGGACCTGGGGATCCTGGTTGATGGCAAGTTGAATATGAGACAGCAGTACCCTGGCAGCCATGAGGACCAACTGTGTCCTGGAGGGCATCAGGCGCAGCATCGCCAGCTGGGCAAGGGAGGGGATTGTCCTGCTCTGCTCTGCACTGGGATGGCCTCATCTTGAGTGCTGGGGGAAGTTTTGGGTGCCAAAATATAAAAACGGCATTGAGCTATTAGAGAGCATCCAAAGGAGGGCCATGAAGATGGTGAAGGGTCTTGAGGGGAAGCCATATGAGGAGCTGCTGAGGTCACTTGTTCTGTTCAGCCTGGAGAAGAGAAGACTGAGGGGAGACCTCATTGTGGTCTTGAACATCCTCATGAGGATGCCCCACAGAGGGGCAGATACCAATCTCTTCATTATCGTGACCTGTGACAGGACTCAAGGAAACAATATGAAGCTGAGTCAAGGGAGGTTTAGGCTAGATATCAGGAAAAGATTTTTCACCCAGGGGGTGGTTGAGCACTGGAACAGGCTCCCCAGGGAAGCGGTCACAATACCAAGCCTGACCGAGTTCAAGAAACATTTGGACAACACTATTAGGGACATGGTGTGATTCTTGGGGTGTCCTGTGCAGGGTCAGGAGTTGGACTAAATGATCCTGATGAGTCCCTTCCAGAACATCATATTCTATGATCACNTGGTGTTGATGTTGGTTTTCAGTTGTTAAGGTTGGCCTTTATTTTCAATAAGTGAGTTATCTTCATTTAGTGTTGAAAATGGCTTATCTGCATTGATGCAGATCCTGTATTTTTGAGCAGAGCAAGGAACAGCTCTAATGGTTATCAGGGAAAAAAATTAAAAACAAAACCACAGGGTTCTGCATAAGGTGTGTCTCAGCTGAAAATTCGTGCAACCAAAGCTCCTTTGGAGATGAACTTGGCCAGAATGTGGGGGACAATAAAAAGATTTTTTTTCAAATATATTAATTGCAAAATGCAGTGTAGAAATTACGTCTGCCCATTACAGGATGAGGATGGTCCCCTCACAAATAGGGACATAGACAAGGTGTTTAATGCTTTCTTTGCCTCTGACTTCAACACAGATGACAGACCAAGGGCCCTGAGCTGGAAGACCATGTCTGTGAGAATGATAAACTCCCAGGTGATCCTGAGCTTATATGGGATCTGCTGATCCAGATGGATCCCTACAAATCTATGGGCACTGATAGGATTAATCTGAGAATCCTCAAAGACCTAGCTCATGTTATTTTAAAGCCTCTCTTGATGATTTTAGATCAGTATTGAGAATCTGGAGAGGTCCCAACTGACTAGAAGACGGAGAACGTTGTCCCAATTTTCAAGCAGTAAAGGAAGGAGAATCCTGGAAACTACAGGCCTGTCAGTCTTAATTCAGTGCTCAGTAAAATCATGGAGATTATTCTGGGAAGCATTGAAAAACACCTGGAGAACATTGATCACAACACGAATCACACAAAAGAAAGTCCTGCTTGTCAAACCTGATTTCCTTCTATGAGAGACTAACCCATGTAATTGGTCTAGGAAAGCCAGTAGTTGCAATCTTTTCAGTCTTCAACAAACCTTTTGATACTCTGTCTCACAGTATCCTTTTGGACAAAAAGTCCAGGACATAGATGGGTAACCATGTACTCAGTGGGTGAGCAACTGGCTCACAGGTCAAGCACAAAGGTGAATGGGTGACATCAGGATGCCATCCAGTCTCTAGTAGTGTTTCATAGGGCTCCATCCTCAGCCCTGTGCTCTTCAATATCTTCAGAAATTATTTCGATGCAGGTTTCAAAGGAACACTAAGTAAGTTTGCCAACGGCACTAAATTGGGAGGACCTGTCAACTCCCTTGAGGGCAGAGAGGTCCTGCAAAGATACCTTGACAAATTAGAGAGATGGACAATTACCAGCTATATGAAATTTAACAAGGGCAAGTGCTGGATTCTGCACTGAAATAGGGCAACCATGTTTGTGTGCATAGACTGGGGAGTGAGAGGCTGGAAAGCAGCACCATGGGGAGGGACCTGGGGATCCTGGTTGATGGCAAGTTGAATATGAGACAGCAGTACCCTGGCAGCCATGAGGACCAACTGTGTCCTGGAGGGCATCAGGCGCAGCATCGCCAGCTGGGCAAGGGAGGGGATTGTCCTGCTCTGCTCTGCACTGGGATGGCCTCATCTTGAGTGCTGGGGGAAGTTTTGGGTGCCAAAATATAAAAACGGCATTGAGCTATTAGAGAGCATCCAAAGGAGGGCCATGAAGATGGTGAAGGGTCTTGAGGGGAAGCCATATGAGGAGCTGCTGAGGTCACTTGTTCTGTTCAGCCTGGAGAAGAGAAGACTGAGGGGAGACCTCATTGTGGTCTTGAACATCCTCATGAGGATGCCCCACAGAGGGGCAGATACCAATCTCTTCATTATCGTGACCTGTGACAGGACTCAAGGAAACAATATGAAGCTGAGTCAAGGGAGGTTTAGGCTAGATATCAGGAAAAGATTTTTCACCCAGGGGGTGGTTGAGCACTGGAACAGGCTCCCCAGGGAAGCGGTCACAATACCAAGCCTGACCGAGTTCAAGAAACATTTGGACAACACTATTAGGGACATGGTGTGATTCTTGGGGTGTCCTGTGCAGGGTCAGGAGTTGGACTAAATGATCCTGATGAGTCCCTTCCAGAACATCATATTCTATGATCACTGTTTCTGTTTTACATTAATTTTGTTTATCTGTACAGAGGACCCAGAACAAGGGTAAATCAGGTCTGTTGAATAGTTCCTGATTACATCCTTATGCCAGGGTCATGTCTTTAAACACACATTTTCTAATAGCTCATTATTTGGCTCTGAAGTAATGTAGTTGTTACAATACACTTTTTGTATTGTAAGAAAGGATAGCAATGTATCGATTCTTCACCAGTTCACCATAGTATAATTTGTGAATATCTGTTCCATTGCAATATTGTAAAGCATGAGCCAATGCAGTTTATCACTGATTGTTTGCTTCTTATCACTTGAATGGAAGAAGAAATATTAAGCCCTCAATTGACAAAAAGACTTTGGCATAGATGGTGCAAAGCAGTTGACTTACATGAACTCAGTAATTCATAAAACCCTCTAAAATACATTGGATTTCTTTTCCACTATCTCTCCCCCAGCTGTGTTGGAATAAAATACTTAAAATAGGAAGTCTTAAACTGGGAAAGCCTACTATAAATGCAGTTCTCCTGTATGCAGTCCTCACTACTCTTGCTTTATCTGACCAATGACTAGAAAGTCAAAACACAATATGGGTTTGTTTACAGAAGAAAGGATTCAAGAAAGAAAAGAACCTCGGATGAAGGAGAAAACAGGATCTGACTACTGTATAAAATCCATGCTTGATACTACTTCACTACCACTTAAGAAACTATGAAAACACTCAAACATTCATTGGTTTCGAAAAAAATCAGAGCTAGCAGACAACTCCCTAGAAGATGACCTGTCAGTCTTAATTTCCAACTTCTTTACTTTTATTAAAAGTGCTGATTTCAGCATGATTAACTTCAAAAGCATTCTAGACGAACTGTTAATTAGTTGTAGTATGCATTTTACTCATCTCTCAGTTTTTCCTTTCTTTATCACTAATATACTGTGATAAGTAGCATGTTGTACCCCATGTTTTGCCAACGATGATTTCCAGAATTGTAGTAATTTATCATTGGATATATTTACATGCCAGAGCCACACATATCATCTTGAGAACCATTTTTAGGATATAGCTGCTGCTTAGAAGGTATTTATATTTCAAATTTTTATCCTCTTAAACCCATAGTCTAGATAATGTGAAAACTTGAATCTGAACCCTTCTGAACTGATGGGTCTTCAATCATGCATTTTATTTTGGTTACATCTATATATACTGCTATTTGTGCCTGTAGATTTAGATATAAATTCCATGATGGAACTCAGTCCAATTTTGTCCCATTTTTGTAACTCTCTAAACATGTAAATTGTCACAGTACAGTTCATTCATGATACTTTATTGTGTGATGTAAAGAGAACTGAAATAACTACACTGCTAAGACTAGAATTCCACTCTGCTGTTTTACTTTATAAATTTGCTGTATTCAATTATACAAGAATATTGAACATTATATGTGAGGGCAGCTTTACAATAATACAGTTCCAAACCATAGCACATTCTTAGAGTATCTCAGATTATCTCAGACTTGGTTTGTCTTCCAGTAGATTTTTTACCTAAGTGGTATTATTTTAAAACTGTGTAAATATTTTAGGATGTTTTGTATTAATAAACATGCAAATGGTAGTAAAACATAGAAGTATAGCATTATGCAGTACAGTATAGGAGTATAATAGTAACAGCAAATTATTATCAGATAGTAAATAAAAGCCTCTATGTTTGGATCACTCCCTGTTTTGCTCCCTAGTACTCATTTACAAATTATTTATAAGAACAATTGTGCCTAAAATCCCTTCTGGAGGGGAACTATACCTTCCTATCTCTAAGCAAAAGCTCAAAGCAGTTTGATGGACTGGATTGCTTCAGCAAGCATGCATAGACAGTGCTGGTAGAAAAAAGCCACAACTCAGTTACATGGCACCAGCTGTCTCCAGTATTTGGTTAACAGAGTTTAACACTCTTCCACCATGACAACTTCTTTGTTGTGCATGCAAAAAATAATTTAAATATATATTTTGACATCATACCTTCAAACACAAATATGGTTTGCTGTCCACCAATCCTAAAGTTACCATGGGAATATCATAAGAAATCACTATTAAACAGTGATTTGGACCTTTCTAGAAATTGTTTTTCATCTCTACCATATCCTCAGACAGGGTCTGAGAATCTACCCGGACATCCTTTTTAGTCATCAGAACATGTCTAAAAAAGTACCAAGTGGGGCGTGTGATATCAAACACAATGCTAAGAAGTGATATATTCATGTGTGGAAAGACTACAAGTATCATATCTTGAATTTTGGCATGACTGAAAGTCCAATATGTGTGTGAATAGACCCAGAGTCCTGCCAAATAGATTCTGACCCAGCACTGGCTCTGTGTACTGAGTGTTTTGGGTACAATCAGTCCACATTAGAGGACGCTAGCCATGAGTGTGATGAATGTAAGCTAATGGGTTGGAAGACTAGGGAATGTTCACAATAGCAGGTCACAAATATAGTATAAATTAGCAGAAATCATGAGTAACAAGACTGCTGAAATGTTTAGACATTCTTTTGTTAGAAATGAGGTTTAGGGTTGAAAAACTAGAATGCAGAAAATGGTGGAAACAGTGAATGTCTCAGTGTTTTGAGGCATTACTCACTGATTTTGGTTAATATGAAAACCAGTTATTTTATTTAAATAGATTGTGTTAAAATTTTTGTATATCAGTCACTATTTTCTAAGATAAACCTACTCCTGATTTTCTGTTCCCCATGTCATAGCATAAATACGGGCAGAGTGGAATGATTTTCTTGTATTTCACTGGTCACATTGCATTACTTTTTATGACAAGCATTTGCACTTAAAATAGATTTCATCAAGTATGCTGGTTACTTTGCATTCAAAGTTCAACCCAAGTATGTGATCCATGGTGCAAATGCTATTCTGTTGATGGGACTTTTAATATTAAGCAGCAAAACTGCATTTCGAAATATGATGACTATTATAAGAAATCTCAGAGAGATAAGAGCATATCTAATAATTCACATCATTCTTACAGGACGGTAAAGAAGCATGCAAAACACAAATAAATTAAGTTGACATAATAAAGAAGTTGATCATTAAAGGTTTTCTGTAGCCAGATGCTTAATTCGATTTTTTTGTTTTGTTATGTTTTGTAAAGGTATTACCCTAATTAGACATTCAAAAATACATTTCAAAATTGAGTACAAGAGAAAGATTTAAGGCTGATGTTGTGTGAATCATGATCAGTTAAACCTTTTGTTTGTACCTCCTGATGGGGCTTTTGAAAATACGCATCATTACATCTGTTTCCAAAAAGGGTAAAAACAAGGGACCCTGGGAAGTATTGACCAATCATCCTCCCCTCCGTGCCCAGAAGCATCATAGAACAGATCTGTTTGGGACACATGTGGAAACATATGCAAGATAGGGAGATGACTAGAGACAGGACTTACACTGAGAGTAGATTTAGATTTCATATAAGGAAGACATTTTTTACAATACATGTCATGATACAGTAGAGATGCTGTGAAGGTCCTATCATTGCAAATGTTCAAAGTCAGGCTGGATGGGGCTTTGAGCAACTTGGGCAATAACAGGTGCTTGAACTAGATGATCTTTAAAGGCTGCTTCTAACTCAAACCATTCTATTATTTTATCATTCTACATTGTTCCTAAAAATTACATTTTTGTGTGGAAATAGATTGAGCAATTTAATGAATCTCCAACATTTTTACTGCTATGATTCAGTCTAACTGTTAAGCACTGTAAAACAGAGTCTTGCTATCAGTAGGAATAAAAGAATTAATATGTTCTCTTCTACAGCTAGAGAATAAAATAAAGAGTAATTGGAAGTTGTCAAAAAGAAACTCTTTCAGCTGGTCAAAATTAATAGTTTAAAATATCATCTTTTCTATAAAGGATTGAAGAAGTTACTGAGCAGCAAATAAAATGGAACTTTTAACTACAATAGACAGAAAAAGTAGAAGAAGAATGGTCCCCTGATAATCACTTTGACATTGTTATTGTTGCAAATTAGGATTGAACTTACTCTTGCTGGCACACCATTGCAGCTGTACTATAAATCCTAGATTTCTTACAAAGATAATCAGCTTTTATAGTTTTAAAACTTTATTCAATCTCACAAGGGAATGTCCTCAAAAGAATTCAATACTGTGGTTTAAGAAGGATTAGCATTAAATGTCCTCTTTGCTGTATGGCAAAATAAGTCAGACTTTGGCCCCAACTAAAAACATGGAAAGAACACATTTATGCTTACAAACACAAAACTGAGCAGAATTTGATAGTCTGATGTCATGGCTTAATATCATAGAAACACAAGATCATAGAGTGGTTTGGGTTGGAAGGGACCCTAAAGGCCATCTATTTCCAAACCCCCTGCCGTGGACAGGGACACCTTCCACTAGACCAGGTTGCTCAAAGCCACATACAACATGGTCTTGAACACTTCCAGGGATGGACATCTTCAACTTCTCTGGGCAGCCTGGTCCAATACTTCACCATCCTTACAGTAAAGAATTTCATCATTATATCTAGTATAAATCTACTTTATCAGTTTAAAGCCACTCCCCCTTGTCCTGTCACTACATTCTCTTGTAAAAAGTCCCTCTCCAGCTTTCTTTGGGCCTCTTTCAGGCACTGGAACACTGCTCTAAAGTCTCCCCAGAGTCTTGTCTTCTTCAAGCTGAACTTTCCCAACTCTCTCAGTCTGTCTTCATAGCCCTCTGATCATCTTCATGGCCTTCCTTTGACTCACTCCAAGAGANAAAAAGTCCCTCTCCAGCTTTCTTTGGGCCTCTTTCAGGCACTGGAACACTGCTCTAAAGTCTCCCCAGAGTCTTGTCTTCTTCAAGCTGAACTTTCCCAACTCTCTCAGTCTGTCTTCATAGCCCTCTGATCATCTTCATGGCCTTCCTTTGACTCACTCCAAGAGATCCATGTCCTTCTTATGCTGGTGGCATGTCAGAGACTGAAATAGCTCATGCCTTAAACATTGTTATAGCAAAACTGTAATAAGAAGCCACAACCACCACCCCTCCTTGGAGATGCCTGACTGGAACTTTGGACGGTAAGCCAAACTGCTGAGATTAGATAAAGGTAACACTATTGTTTAGTCATCTCAGGTCTGAGGAGAAGTAAACAAGATTATGCGTCCACAAGAAAGTCAAACCCAGCAGCTGTGGTGACCATCCCTGGCTGGGTTTGGGGTGGGGGAGGCCACAGCCCCCAGCTGAGAGCAGGTTTGCACAGATTTCACCCCCAACTGAGGTGAGGGGAAGGAGGCTTTGAGTGTGGTGTAACCTCTGATCAGAGGCAATGAACACTCATCGTCCCTGACTCAGCTGTGGAACCCCCAAACCCGAGAGAGCTACAGGACATTCACATGAGAGGCAGCTGAGGGGATGTCATAATCCACCAAAGACGCCCTGAAGTGCCCCCCAGACTCATTCCTGAGGTCTGGCACCACAGGACTGCACCTGATGTAAAGTGATGCAATGGATCCAGGGTCTGCTGCAAGACACAATGGCAAACCTGCCCCTCCTCCCCCCGGGGGAGGTGCCTGGATCTTCCTACCTGGCCTGAATATATATTAACCCATGGAATTCTGTGCTTTTGGGGGACCCTTACCACCAAGAAGACCTGCTGGAGAAGATCAACACAACATCATTGGGATCCACGGAGTGGTGATATTTCCCTTCTTTGTCACTCTCTTTCTGTCCCCCCACCTCTTTTTCTATTTCTTTCTTTTACCTTCTCTCTCTCTCCCATCTTTACTATCAAATAAAATCCATACTATTGACACTGGCATATGGTCTCCTTTGCACCTTAATTTGGGCAGAGGAATGTCTAAATAACCTTATAAAACCAAACCTTAACATGGCCCCAGAGCAGAAAACAGTACTCTAAATGGAGAGTAGAAATGGAGTACTACCTCTCTTGAGCTGTCAGTCATGTTTATTTAGATGCATCCCATGATATTGTTGCCTTTGTTCTCTGAAAACTTACATTGCTTCCTCATGTTGAGCTTCTTGTCAACTCGCACAGCAAAGTCTTTCTCCTCAGAGATGCTCTCAATCCATTTTCTGCCCAGCTTGGAATTCGTGCTTGGGATTGCCCTGACCCACACAGAGGACATTTGCACTTGCCTTTTTGAACTTCATGAGGTTCACAGAGGCCCATCTCTGAAGCCTGTCAAGGTCTCTCTGCATGGCATCCTTTCCTTCTAGCAAGTCAATCATGCCACAGAGTTTGGGATTGTTGACAAATCTGCTGAGGGTGCACGCAATCCCCCTGTCCATGTCAATGACATAGATGTTAAAGAGCATTGATCCCAATATGGGTCTCTGAGGAACACCACTCATCACTGCTCTACACCTGGAAACTGAGATTTCACTGTAATTCTTTAAATGTGACCATCCAGCAAATTCCTTATCCACCAGCTGGCAAATCCATGTCTCCAGTTTATAGACAAGGAAGTCATGCAGGACAGCATCAAATGCTATGCACAATTCCAGGTAGATGAAATCAGTCACTCTTCCCTTATCCACGAATATTTTCACCTTCTTGTAGAAGGCCACCAAAATTTTTAAGCACGATGATTGTTACAGACCAGCTTCTGTCTTATAGCCTTTTAAATAATATATTTTCTATATGTGTATAGTCCTTCTCTTTAGGTGAAAAAAAAAATCCTTCATATGCTTTGAAGTGTCAGATTTCTTTCCTATGCCAAAATCATTCCTTAAGTACTAGAGACATTAGTTCTCTGTATTTTTATCAGTGTTTGCACTGAATATTGAAACTTGAGTACAGGTGTGTATTCATGTATGTATATCACTCACACTGGCAAATGTTTAAATAACTGACTTCCCCATAGAAATATGATTTACCTGAACATATATGGTATTTTTGTTTTATTTTGGGAAAAAAAATTAGTACACTAACTTGGATTTTGCAATTGAAGTCAAAATTTTGGCAGGAGATTGAATTCCTGTTATAAATTTTCCTGCATGTGCTGCTTCGTGTCATGTAAGATGTGTATCCTGAAAGTATACTTCCTAAATCCTGTACAAAAGATGTTCTTAGCACTATCTCACTTAATACTTGCCTCAGAACTATATATTAAGTGAAACTGAGGTCAAAATTGGGAGGTAGATTCTGCCTTCTGATATACACAGTATGGTTCCATTACTACAGTGTGGGTCAGCTACATGCCTCTGAGATTTTACTCAATCAAGTAACTTCACTTAATACTATGGGAAAATAAAATTTCCAAAATAGCAGGTATCACAAATCTCTGATTAAACTCAGAAGAAAAGGACCTAAAGGAAGGAACAGAGAGAGAGCATAAAACAGCCAGACAAAGCTAATATGTGAGTGAAAGTGCATGTAAGCAAAGTTACAAACCTGAAAACTAATGGATTGACAGTCTGGCAGTGAAAAAAAGAGAAGAAAAATCTTGGTGAACAGACTGTCTGATGCATCTATGCTTCACCAGATATAATGAAAGTCATTAGAAGGAAGTTTGGAATAAAGAGAAATCAATTGCTTGTGATGAAAGCATGGACAAGAGTAGTTTGTCTTGATTGAATGGAGTAACCTGAAAATTTTTTTTATTACAACCCGACTGAGTGATGACAACACTATGTCAAACAGAAAAAAAGCTTCATTTCTCTTGAGGAAGTGAACAAAAACTCTTAGATACAATCTCCCAAAAAAGAATGACTTTCTGATGGATTTCCCCTAAGCTTTTTAAAGGACTCCCATACAGGCTTTTGATCAGCAGATAGATTTTCAAAAATTTTGAGGAATTGAATAGTTGTCCTTTAGCAATATATATATATATGCACTATCAAATGTAATATTGGAATCTGGAATTACCTTTTCTTGGTGAACTATCACAAATTTGATAACATTTTTTCCATTCAAAAATGTCAAGTTTTTGGTTTTTTATCAACAATTAAAAAACAAATTGAGTTAATATAGGTAGAAGTTCAAAAACTATAGACAAATACACATGCATACATTCTATTCTTTTTATCCTTATCGTCAGTAGCTTTGTTTTATTTGCTTCTCTCTCTTTTGAAACAGAAGCAGTTTTCAGGCTGCTTTGTGCCTACATGCAGACTTGGGAGCTCCATTCAACAACATTTGCTTATAGACTGTGTACTCAGTCCTCAGCAAGTTGACACTCCTACCTCCACTTGCCAAACAGGGCTTAATTCCCTAAAAGTAAAGTTATAAAGTGCATATTGCATACTGCTTTATCTTAGAAAACAGTGCAGCAAATAATGTCTGTTGCAAAGTCTGTCTGACATTTTTCATAATTTTCAATTGCTTAGATAAATTAAGTATCAAGTGAGTACATGGACTATCACATTTCTCAGAATTTGGTAAATTAATTCACCAAAGCCATGCTCTGTCTAAACAGAATCCTCAGATTTACAGAGAAATGGAACATTTCAGGGGTGCAAGAATTGAGTGAAACTTCCCCTCTATTGATATGGAGAATTCCCTGCTGAACTCTGAGTAAGTTCACGTCTAGCTTTTGTTTGTGTCAACAGAATGTTCTGGAGAAGCATCAAAAAATAACTCAGCTCAAATGTAGGGATGAGAAGAAAATAAAATAATAAATGCAAGAGATAGAAGAGAAGGGAGCTATAAAGAGAAGGGAGGCCAAACCTTAGGAAAGCCATTGAATGCCACTGGCAGACACAGGATGAGGAGCAAGAAGAGGGAGCTTCAGATGATGTGAAAGGAAAAAGTAGTTGTGTGGCTTGATGTACAGAAGTCAAGAAGACAGTTCTGTGTGTTGGTATGACAACAAGAAACAGCCTGAGAAAATTCACCAGAAATTAATTTTCTTGCAGTATATCTTTCTATCCTCATCCCTAAGTGTCTTTTAGCATAGACTGCTGTAGTATGTCTATTTGCAGTCTTGAATGTGAAATGTATTTCCAGATTTGAATCTATCCTTGTGTGCTATTCTAGTACCTGGAATACACTTTCCTATAATTTTGTTGTCGAGGAGACAGCTATGAAATCCTGTTCTACAAACATTTCTCCTGTGCCCCCTTCAAAAGTCCAGCTCCTTAGAGAGTCTTTCAATGCTTGGCAGTATTAAGGTTTTGCATTGTAAAAGTCTGCATTGTTGCTCTTAAATTCTTAACCTTAATGGCAATCCAGACCATTTTTTTTAAGTGTGTTATCAAACTTGTGAAATTTCATCAAATATTTGTAGTAAATGAATGTTGAGACAATGAACTTAACCACTCTAAAGATGAGATATAAATCTATCTGTGAATTATAATTTTTTTCTGTAAATTGTGGGCTATATTGGGAAATGTCAGGTAGCTATCGAGCAGACATACAAAAATACCCTCAGTGTAAAAGCCTCGCAGTTTTGATGCCTCATAATTACTCTGCAGGAAAGAAATATTATTTCTATTTTACAGGTAGCACATTGAAGAATAGACATGAGTGTCTTGCCCAAAGCTGCAGAGGAAATCTGTGTTACAGCAAATAATTAAATGTCCTAGAACAGCTACTGGGCAGATGAATATTCTTCAGTTAAAACTGCACCATATAATCTTGTGATAGGTTCAGACAGTTACAGGCAAACCCTTGTGCACAAATAGACACGACCTCTGCAAAGATTTATATGCTCTTCAATGTCACTAAGCAAAAAGTTAAAAAGTCAAAAATTAAATATAATAGAGAAAATCCATGTTCTGTATCTGAGGAACATAATCTCTTGTCCTACTGTCCTACTGTTGAAACCTGTGCTTTTTAAACTATGGCACTGCTTACCTGAAAGTCTCCTGTTGAAACCTCATACACTGTATTGGTTCTAACAGAGTTAGAGTTCAGCAGCCCTGCCAGTGCTGTGCTTCAGTTGATAACACAGCAGTGTTTTGGCTACTGCTGAGCAGCACTGTCCCTCTAACATTCTCCCCCATCAAGGGGAGGGAGTGGGCAACACTTCAGGGGGGAAAACAAGCAGCCCAGCTGACCCAAAGGAACCAAAGGGATATTCCATACCATATGACGTCAGCTCAGATATAAAAGCCGAGAGAGAGGAGGAGGAGGCAGGGGGCGTTCTGTAATGTCTGCCTTCCCACGGAACCACTACGTGTGCTGAGGCCCTGCTTCCCGGGACGTGCCTGAACATCGCTTGCTGATGGGAAGTAGAGATTGACTTTCCTTCTTTTTGCTTATGTGCGTGCAGACCCTGCTTTTGCTTCTCTATTGTTTCAATGAAAACTGCCTTATCTCGACCCACTGATTCATCTTGTCCTTTCCCCTGTCCCTATGGGAGAGGGAGCTATAGGGCAACTTGGTGGGCACCTGGTACCTAGCCAGAGTCAAACCATCTCATACACGAATGGTGAGGGATGTAACATTTTAATCTATTTATACAATAAAGTCAAAATATGTCCCATGAGAAATGTGTCATGCAGCTACATAGATCCTTCATTGCCTTAAAGAGAATAACTAAGATAACTTTCTGAATTGCAAAGTTGAGGTAAAGTTGCAGAGTTAAACAACAATTTTGTATTCTCATATTTGAAGAATACCTTCAGTTTCATTGATACAATTTTTTGGCGTAATATTTCTTGTATTAATTATTAAATATATTCCCTTATTTAATATAAGGAAACACCTTAAGCATCTTGAAAAGCAGAAATTACAGGAGGACAATTTTTAGTTTAAGCATTGGTACAGAATAGAAAATATCAGTTCTGGTGCATAATAGTCTCTTGTTTACATCAATAAAACTATTTCACCTAAGTGTTCAGGAAATAATTTTGGTTCACACAAAAGAAATAAAAACTTGTCACATTTAAAATCTAGAGTGGTCCAATATTTGCCCTGCTGCTTAGTCTACTCTGCCTGGGACATATCTCAATTAATTTTGTCCTTTTTTGTAGATGGTCAGTGGTCAGTATTAACCAAAATATGGATGTTGGGATTCTTCTCAAGATTCAGTCACCTGTGGTTATGTGTCTACACTGCAGACAATTGTATGTGAGCTAATTGTGTGTGTCTAAGCTCCTGCAACAGTCTGACAACAACAGATAGTACAGTCAATGAAGTAAAGAGAACTATTCAAATACAGACATCTAAGTTAAGGTGAGATAAGTAGTTCCTCCACTGTTGACAAGATCTGCATCCTTAACAAGCAGCTAAAACTTATTTTGTAAGTACCTAAACTTATTTTGTATGTACCTAAACTTGGATGTCTGGATATAAAGCTGAATACTGTTCAAGGAGCTAGTCTCATAGTTACCAAGGTGCAAAGATTCTTCTAGTTCAAAGATTCTTCTAGTGGCGCATGCTTCAGTCTGTTGTACATTTATAGCCCTCTCAGCCCTCTGGACTGACCATTCATCATCAGACAAAGAAAAATTCCGGATTTTAGTTGCCTTTTGAAGGTTTACATCTCCTGCTACTGTTGGAATATTAGAAATGTAAGGCAAGACTCTAACAAGCCCAGGCTTAAGGACACCGCATTGTTTGATAACAGAAGTTCACAGGCCTGTGAGGACTCAAGCTTTGAGTCTGACTTCTTTTTCAGACAGTGGCTTCCACTTGAATGCTGCAGACTGTCTTTAGAAGCCCAAGGAAAGATGAATACTGAATACACTTATCTTCCTTCTCATATGTAATGTTTCTTCCTTATCTAGGAGGTTAAGGCAGCAGACACACTTTTTAGCCATTTTCAACATGGATGCAGTCAATACTGAAGCATCGTCTGTTGCCAAAGACCAATCTTTTGTTATGTATGTTCTGTCCCTTCTTCAAAGAAAAGGAGCGTGAACCTGAATTGTCAAAGCCATGTTGGTGCATAAGTTTCTTTATTATCTAACAGCTTTCATCTCAGTTCAGTTAAAAACATGAATGTGAATACAATCAAGTCCTGTTGATACATAAATATATGAAGTGGAACAGAAAAAGAAGAGGGCACAATAGTCACAAAACCCCATAATAGATATAAAATGACAACAGATTTTTCTATTATATATATTACCAATATGGACACAGGAAATAGTGAAATTAATTGAAACTATTGAATTGAATCAAGGGGTTGTAATCATACTATATTTATAACAATGTAAGATCTAGATAAAGGCCACACATGCCAACTGGTGTGTAGGCAGCAGTAATTTTGGACAGTTCCGAATATTTTATCTGTTTCCTGGTCTTTATTTTTCTTCAGATAAAGCTCAGGGTGTAGAATTTATACTGAGCACTGTGCTACTCCATCAGGATATCTCTGAAGTTAATCCAGAGTCATGTCAACATAATTTAGAACAAAAAAAATGCTTCATTATGCTCTCATAGAGGTTTTAAAAGGTTGGAATTCTCCATTCACTTATAAGAAATGTGGTCATTCTAATTTATGCCAATAAAGGTCTTTTTATTTCCATGTCCCTAGTCCTATGCCATACAATAAGATTCTCTTAGATGTGAATTTATGGAATAATAATTTATGCCTGTATATTGTCGTAGCTGTTGACCTTCAGTCTAACACTCAACATATTAAGTCTGAATTACCGGATAGTACATTGAGCATTATAGTGATTCATTCTTCAGCCACGATGGTGTAGGTGAGGGAATGACCTAGATAACATCATCACAGTAAATTACTTCTCTGAAGGTAAAATTGTTACTTTGTTCTAGTGAATCCTTACCATTTCCTTACAGTATTTTATGTATATAAGGAATCTAAGAAAAGATTTGCTGAGAATATAAGAAAGAAAGGATTTGTTCCAGTGGTAAATGAAAATGTAAATTTTCATTTGTTTGTTTGTTTAAAGCTTATATTCTTGTTTTGATCCCATCTGGGAGCTGAGTACTTATCAGTGCTGATCCCACACAGTAAATATCTTCCATCTTTACATGCATCAATAACAAAAAGTATTTTCTTTTTCAAAAATATGTTAGCTGGGATTTTTATTTGAGATGCAACTTCATTCTCAGAAAACAGCATTTCCACAGGCGCTACAGACATTTGTGTAACATTACTAGACTTTTAAAAGCACCACCACAGGAATTTCTTCAGCCCTAATTCTGGAAAACAGTATTTTCTGCTATCTTATGTTGAATTATTTTGCTTTTATATATTAGGTTTCCTGAAGTGAGTGTTCATCTTTGATTTATTAAATACATCTCCAAATATGGTTTCCTTCGTATCTAGATTTTTTTGGGTCTCATATGTTGAAGCATAAACCATGGACCACAGTAATTTAGGCAGTATATGATACCGTATACCTATGACTGTTAGTGTTTTACTATGTGAGATTTGGGAAACTCTCCCTCATATACTACATTTTCTCTTTCTATCTTCCCAGTAAAGTTAGAAACAGGGCCCTGAGAGTGCCAACAGGCTCTGCACACATTTTCTACTGTGGATTTAGCTACCTGTGCTTCAGGCTAGCTCTGACCTGGTGAAGCTGTTGTCTTGATCATCTTGATGATGATACCAAAAATGGCAACAGCGCAAGCTGAAAACACCAGTCATGTGAGAGGCTGGACTGCTGGCGCTTAATGACTCAAACATTTGACTGAAATATTCTCAACTCAATCCCATAACTTGGGAAAATAAAGACATTTAAGGCACACTACAAGGAGAGAGGCTGTGGAAGGAAGGAATCCAGAATTAAGGAGAGCCTGAGCAACTTTGGGAGAACCCAGAGGCCCCCATTATCTTGCCCCGCATTATTTTTAGAAGACAGTTGTGCAATGTCTTTGTTTAGAGACTCATAGCAGCTAATCATAATGAAATACATAAAATTCCTTAGTAGTTTTAAACGAACATTTCTTTTTCTTGTTGATATTAAGATCATTCTTCTGTTAGAAAAATGCAACTTTATTGTTGTTGCAATAAAAATTTTTAGTGAAGTTATTTTTTATAAATCCCATGGAACTTACATTTGAACTAATAGGTAGTGTGGAGCTGTGCTTCATTTAGAATTGCATGAAACGAAAGTGTAGTTCTCCACGGAAACCATACCATTGGCTTTAAAGTGGGTTAAGCTTCTATGCTTCAAGGCCTTTGAATATTCAATTCTGTCTACAAGTTATTTTTTCATAGCAAAGGATATTGAATTAAGCTATACTTAAAGCAAAAATAGAGTTATAAGCTGTAGAACAAGTAAGATATGTTAGTAGTAAAAGGACCTTTAAACACATATTTTTAAAATTGTTTATATTGAGCTACACATTCGTTTGAAATACCATTTTGCAAGTTGTTTCAAGAGAGTGAAATAAATGTTACTCTACATTAATTTAATTTTCTAGTAGCAGCAATGCATTTAATTGTCACGAGAAGTAGCATCCCCTGATTATACTTTTGCTTTAGGTGTAGATAAACTTGTACAGTTTCCCCAAGGGTCATATTTCCTATGTGAATATCAGCACCTTTTAAAAACTTCATAAGCCTTGATGGTATCTTGCAGAAATTTCAGACATTTTATGCACGCCTAGAACTTCCCTGTTATTCATCTGAGAAGGTACACGGACTAGACTAGATGATTACAGACAATTAGATGATTAATATCTTTGCAAAAGCAACAGTTCCTCTCCCAGGGCCGTCCCTGCCGGGGCCCTCCTGCCCTCCGTCCCTGCTCCCGCTCTCCCCTCAGGGCTGGCAGGGCTGTTTCCCGCACGGTTCCCCTGGCTCAGCCCCGGCTGCCGGGCAGAGTTTTGCCCTCCCTTGCCCAGGCTTTCCTTTCCCCGCCCGTGGCTGAGGGGCTCAGCCGCGCCCTGCGCTGGGGCCGCTGGCACCGCCTGGGGCCGGGCGGGGCAGCCCCGGCCGCTCCGCCTTCCCCGCCTTCCCAGAATCTCGGCATGGGCAGCTGGTACAAAAGCAAATTCGGAAGTTCCGTTGTTTTGAAAACCCAACTAGACTGGTTGAGCTACCTCCTATCGTGGCCCCGAAAACACCAAGCCCAGCCTGTCCCTCTTGAGCCCACAGAGCAGGGTACTAGTACTAATTTTACTATGCAAGTTCAAAAACATCCATGGGTACATCATCAAAGCTGGAAATGGGACTATAGGGGATCAAAATGTTATTTGGTATAACTCCTGTCATTGATACCCAATTATAAATGGTATCAGCTAAATTTCTTCATGAAAATATGTATTTTCATTTTCACTTTGAAAGACAGATATAGCTGTAATTTCAGTCTTTAATTTTCTTTATCATCCGATATCCAGCTGTGCCTGACACATTTCTGCATTTTTTTTTCCCCTGAAGGGAGCAGTGAACTATTCAGTCAAATTTCCTGATTTCACAAACAGTAGCAAAATCTCTACAGGATTTTTTTTTGTTGTTGTTTTTTCTTTTCTTTGATGGGGAAAATCTCCTTCAGTGCTCCCCATGGTATGTTTTACAACAGAGATGCATTTACTTAACAGTTTTGTAATTATCAATATTTATAAGGCGATGAGAATTACTAACATTCCATGGGGTGCCAAGTTCTTTAGCTTGCTTTTCCAGAGTATTTCAACAGACTAGTGAGCAAGCTGGTGTGACTGGATCCACCTGAAAGATTTTTGCATGAAACAAAGCTGATATCAAAGTGTAACGTGGGGTGAACAACTTCCCCTTTTTATTTCTCCTGTGAGATAAAAAAGAGTAAAACAAGAAGTTCTATTAAAATCTATGGGAATAATGAAGCTTCAAGAAGGAAAACTCTATCATCCAAACACAAGTAAATGTGGTTTTCTTACCAAGTAATTAATATTTGAACAATATAAATGAGAGACAAGATGAGTTCATTTGAGTCACTCTGCTTTCCTGATTATAAACAGAGCAGACAAATAGAGAAGTTAATAGCAATGTCAAGGAGCCGTAGGAAAAACATTAAGGAATATTAAACTGTCTCTATGCTGAGAAAATCAAAGTACAGCAAAATCATGAAGTGAAAACGTGTGCTGACAAGGTATTTTTTAAGGGGTTTGAAGCTCTGATTTTGTATTACTACAAACAGTTCTAGACTACTTCTGGAAAACCTAAATATTTCTCTTTTTTTCCCTCATCCTTTTTTTCCCCCTTTTCCCCCCCTTTTTTAGTTTATTTTTTTCTCTGTTCCTTTTCCTTTCCATTTTTCTTTCCTTTCTGTCCCTGTCCCTGTCCCTGTCCCTGTCCCTGTCCCTGTCCCTGTCCTGGTCCCAGTCCCAGTCCCGGTCCCTGTCCCTTTTCTTTTCCCTTTTCCCTTTTCTTTATCCCTTTTCCTTTTCCTTATCCCTTTTCCTTTTCCTTATCCCTTTTTCCTTATCCCTTTTCCTTTTCCTTTTCTTCTGCCTTTTCCCTTTTCTTTTCCTTTTCTTCTGCCTTTTGCCTTTTTATTCTTCTTTTTCTTTTTCTACTTTTCTTCTTTTTTTCTTTTTCTTCTTCTTTTTCTTCTTCAAAACCTTTGGAAGTTTAAAACAAGCTAAAGAAAGCCCACTCTATAGATTTAGACCTTACATAGTTCTTTCAAGCTGATCTCTCATATAAATTACAAGAAAAACAAATCAGATACTGTTAATGAAAATAAATTGATGAATAAATGTCTGTAAAAATGCTTAACCCAGAACTCTTGAGGTAGCTACAGCGTCCTTTATACAAGCGAAACCCCTGCTGGAACGGGTTGCAATGGTTTTATAACTCTCCCAAAGTACAGAGTTTTTGCTACTGCAGATGACCTGTTTCTGCTGGCTCCTCTGGAACTGAGAGTTACCCCAGGCGTGGTGTAAAGGCGTCAGCGAGAATGAAAGGCAACAGAGGGCTTTTCTCTGGGTTAATTGCCTTTTTATTGTAAATCCAGTGTTGCGTTGTGAGGGTCCAGGGAGGGAATCGAGACACCCAGGGGGCTGGATTAACACAAGAGAAAAAGAGGACGAGGAAGATCTGCAGGGGTCTTTTGAAGGGAGGTGGTACCAGGGGACACCCAATGGGAAGACACCTGGTTCAAAGTGACCAGTGGAGAGCAGGAGAATGAGACCTTTCCAGGACATGACCATATAGAGTCTTCCAGGGCATAACCTTATATGGAACCTGAGGTTGGGGATACAGGTGACACAAGGGAAATATGGGGTTTCACCACAGCTCAGGCAGGGAGTTCAGATATTGGAGGGAAAAGGTTCAGAGGACATTGCCCTGGGTGTCTTCCCACCAATTCTGAAGTTCCACAGCAGGGGCTTCTGCCAAATACGCTGCTACATTTCTGTTTTCCTTTTCTTGTCAGAACTAGAAGAACTCTTAATTATTACTATTTTTTACCTTTCATCTTCATTGAATCATTTTATGGTTAATTATATTAGCTAGAATTAATTAATTATAAACCAGCCCTTGTTTTTAATTCTTCCTACTAAGACTGTTCCACTGATTTCATTTCCTAAATAGCAATGATTAAGTGGAGGTAAACATTGCAGCGTAGAACTGAGCTGGGCAGCTGTTGGTTGTTCTGAAGTAATGTGAACTCCCTAAGATAAAGATTAACCATATTTAGAGAAACTGATGTTTTTGACAACTGATGGCTCTAAATGGAAAGATGTGATGTCTTTTGATACTGTTCTAATAAAGCATGCAAAGTCTTAGAACATTTCTTGTGATGAGTGAGATTTTCTTCTTTCTTTTAAAGCACAGGTGGATACAGTGGTGAAAGCAGCTGTCAGAAGAGTGGTGAACAGACAAAATTCACCTCCCAGGAAGATGATGACAGTGAGAGAACAGTATGTCTTTTTTACCTACTACCTGATCCCCTTTAAAGAAATGCAAGTGGGTACATGTGAGGTATGAGAAAACAATGAAAGACTGGCAAGGAGGTTTTTAAACATGCTCATGTGACTTGCAGCGGCTTGCAGCTGCAGTGTCAAAAAACACCATATATCATACTAGTTGTGGTTTAGCCTTGTCTGTTGGACGAGTAGAACACCTGTGATAACATAGGCCTGTGAGAGACTTGGAGGCACCGCATGTTCACATGCTTGAGATTCCTGCCCAACTCATAGAAAGAACAAAGCACAGAGCTAAACTATGTCTGTGAAAATCCCTGATATATAGGCAAAACAGCAGTTTTGGTCATCCTCTAGCATGGACCAAACTCTATGGTGCCTTCATCCCTGCTTTTGTGCCTTTGCCCAGGTGCTGCTGTGAGGATTCCCCACCTGTCAAAGCAATGAAAATAAATCTACTCTTTGTATTTCATCTGTGGTGATGTGGTTGTTCCTGTGTTCCAGAAGAGGGTATCATTTTTTTTTTGGTAGCACAGTAGATGCTGCCTCTTAGTTAGCAGAGCAAACCTCTGAAAAAAGTATCTCAGGTATCACGCCTCTTGGCCAGGGACATCAAGACTGCTTTGTCAGAGTGGGGGAGATTGCTTGTGGAGGAATACCCTTACAGTGTGTCTGAGACAGAGGTAGTACAGAGGTGTTCAGTATTGTGAAGCATGAAGATAAGCTGGTCATCTGGAGAAGCAAAGCCTAGGCAAGGGTGATGGTGTATGGGCAATTTCAGGTTAGATGACAGAAAAGTCTTCAGTATAAAAATCCTGATCATTGACACCTAAGTTATTCTTTTCTTCTTCCTCTTTTTTTTTTTTTTTAATGTACTTGCTTATCCAATTTTCAGTTTTCTAGCAATGCAATTCTTACTTCAACATTTAGTTATTTTCTATCTAGAAAGTAAATTATCTTCAGCAGGGACTTTACACAACTCATTTGTATATCATGGCCAATTTCCCTCTCTCTCAAATGATTCTTGAAATATCCATCAAGGACTGGAGAGAAGTGGGTTAATTTATTCTGACAGTCTTTCTTTTATGAATTTGTAAAAAGATCCTAGCCATAGTATATATTGCTAATAGATTTTTTTTAGCTTTTAAATAGATAGTCAACCACTCTGGAATTCTCTGAGGTTTTCTATTCACTTACTTTCTACTATCATAATTAAATTGAATATATGCTGCCACAGTTGTTACCCAGTTTGCTAAATTACTGTTTTGTCTCTTACTGTCCCTTGATCGATCTTTAAACATATTTATTATGTTCTGTAATTATATTACGGATTAGAATAAAAGTTAGGAATAAGTTGCTGCTTCACACTTCCATCAGTATATCTTTTCAATTGGCCTGTGAGCCACCTGTAGTCTTTTTCTCTAGCAGCAACAGTCATTTGTTTTGAATATTTGATCTACTGATCTAGCTGCTGTTCTGTCACAGAAAATATTTGGTTTAGATGCTGCTGTTTAAGATCATATCAATGACAGTCACAGTTTCCTCAGTACAAAGTCTGTGAACTCACATCAGGCACATGAAGCAACAATATAAAGACATCAAAGCTTTACGTATCACTGCAGGTATACTGGCAGTGTGTTTCCTCACCAATGCACCTGTGTTGGTTGATACACTGTACACCATAGAGAGGTCCCACAGTTCTAATAAATCTGGGAATCTGGCAAGCTCTTGAGGTCATCTCAAGATCAGTGTAATCTCCTAGTCTTTCTCCAACACTGCCTTTGTCTTCTTGTTTTTCCTGCCAATATTTAAATGCCTTTAGCTTCTCATGATTTCTGTGCCACCCAGCTGAGTTTCTGAAATACCTTCTCTTATAGATGAATCCTTCCTATTATAAGCCATTTCTACCACCTCTGTGAGCATGAGGGTAAGGAAACAGCTGTCAGAAGGTCTCAGATGAAAAGATGTATGCCCAAAACGTGAATAGCTGCCTCAGCAAATGGGTACTAGGAACCATGGCAGTAATCACAGGTTGACACAGGGACCCACATCTCCTTTTAGCATAAGTTTTAGACTCTCATACTTTTAGAAGTCTTTGATACTCAACAGAAGCCATATAATTTTTGCATATAACAAGCAGCTTTTCCCATGAGCTTTCCTTTCTGTTTCAGCACACAGGCATGAGTGAGATCATTTCCAAGAGGCAGGGATAGGTCAAAACTGTTTTGGACTGGCACTACCTTTATAAAAACATAATCTTTCTGTCTCAAACCATAGAAACCAAGGACAATGCAAGATCATATTTAAAAGCTGTAGATTAAGCAAATCGCAGCATTATATAAAAGAATCCCGCTTGAAGTTAGCCTCAAATACAGAGGATTTTGAATGATTTAGTTGAAATCTAAGTCAGAAGATAAAGAAAGGCTTATGATAGTCTCTTTTCTGTCCACAGGAATGTCTTTTGTGAATTGATTTTTTTTTCTTTTAACTGAAGATACTTTAAATGACTAGAATACCCATACCAAATTTTTGCAGAGCATTGAGTATATAATAATAGTAACCAATTTTGCTTTCTGTCTTACACTTTTCTGAAAAAATTGAATCTATACAGCAAAACAGTAAAAAACAAATCAACCCCAAACTATTAGAAGTAGAAATATATCATTTTTTTAAACCCTGTAAACCAAAGAAGGGCCTTATTTCAGACTCACATTACTAAACTCCGTTTGATCTCACTTCAAAATTGCTTCAAATATCAATTATATGATATATAATATCCCTGGCAACCAGGAGGGCCACCCATGTCCTGGGGTGCATCAGGCATAGCATCGCCGGCCAGGCAAGGGAGGGGATCATCCTGCTCTGCTCTGCACTGGGGCGGCCTTGCCTCAAGTGCTGGGGGCAGATCTGGGTATCACAATATAAAAAAGATATCAAGCTATTAGAGAGCATCCAAAGGAGGACCACAGAAATGAAGAAGGGTCTTGAGGGAAAGCTTTATGAGGACCAGCTTGGGTGGCTTGGTCTGTTCAGCCTGGAGAAGAGGAGACTGAGAGGAGACCTCATTGCAGTCTTCAGTATCCTCACAAGGGGAAGCAGAGAGACAGGTACAGATCTCCTCACTCTCATGACCAGTGACAGGACTCAACAAAACAGCATGAAGCTGAGTCAGAGAAGGCTTAGGTTGAATATCAGAAAAAAGATCTTCACTCAGAGGGTGGTTGGGCACTGAAACAGGCTCCCCAGAGGTCACAGCACCAAGCATGACAGAGTTCAAGAAGCATTTGGACAATGCTCTCAGGCATACAGTACGGTTCTTGGGGTGTCCCGTGTAGTTCCAGGAGGCGGACTTGCTGATCCTGATGGGCCCCTTCCAACACAGCAGATTCTTTCATTTTATGAATCTATGATTCTATTTCAGACATGTAGGATTCGACTGTTACTGTGTTTATCTTCTGCATAGAAGGGATTGGGATAAAGATGCCAGGAGAAAATTCCTATTTTTATTTTTTTTTGAGTAAGACAATAAAAGAGCAGCAGAAATCCAAGAGTTGACTCAGATTTTAATGGATACTGTTGACCAGAAGAACAGGCAACTAGTTTTCCCTTTTCATAGGCTGTAAATCTGCAGCAGAAATACTATTGTTTTCCTAAATCACACACTTATGGCAGAGAAACATCATTGCAGGAGTCTCTTCCTTTCCTAGTGTCCCTTGAATTCTTAAAATTGACCCATCAGTGCTTGTCTTAAGGCACCTTAAGCTCATTGATAGAGAGAACAGCATAGCAATAGAGAGCAAAGGAGATTAGTATTTTCTAATGAAACAACATGAAGGACTATATCTAGGATGTATTTTGATATGTCCTTTAATGTCCTTAAATATGTCCTTTAATGACCTTTTTTCACAACAATTTTTTCAGAACATGGAATAGTTGAAATAGTGCTTCAATTTTGAATAACATAGAATTGAAATCAGCATCACAAAGTAGGCCTGTTCAATATTTAAACACTTCAGTGTTTACACACTAGACACAAATTAGGCAATTTTGATCTGTTAAGTTGATGAAGTTGTAGTGAAGCACACATTTTCCTGTTCATTCATTCCCTAAAAATCCTTTGAAGAAATGCATGTGGGAAAGGTACAAAATAATGTTCTTTCCTTCCCAGAAAAGTACCATACCCTTCTAGAGAGGAAAATTTTGTTGGTGCTAAGCAACTATTTAGGTATCTTTGGAGCAATTTCTTTCTCTAATACAAGCTTTCCATGTAATTTTGGATATACCATATAAGGAGAAATAAAAGGTCTTCTAGCAGTAACCCATCTGGTGGACCTAGACTGCCTCCACATTCAGTGCAAAATTGCAAAAGTAATTTTCCTGAGGGGTTCACCACTTAAGTTAACCATTGAGCAAAGTTGTTTGTCCCTCAAGGTGTAGTATACTTAAATATCAGCAGTTGTGTTAGAAGGGTCATGTCTCAGTGTAAAGCTGTTAAGGACCTCTGGGACCTGGTATCAGAACAACTATCTTGGGTCTTCCCAGCTCCAAACTCCAGTTCTTCTCCAGGGAGTCTCAATGACAGGGCAGCTGTGACTTCAGATGGGATTGTTAAAGGTTCCAGAGCCCAGCTGCAGTGCCGTTCTTTGCACTAAATCCCAGTTACATCTGGGTCTCTGCATTTTAGGCTAGCCAACCTGAAGCCTCAGCAAATGTGACTGCTCCACGACTACAGAGTCAGAAACACTAATTTTCTGGCAGTGATGTATTTGACCAAGCACCTACACAGAATTTCCATGGATGCCCTTTCTTGCCTTGGGGGAAATGCAGTTGAATAAGTGTGTGCAACTGAAAGACTGAAATTAAATATGTTTATGATACCACAAAGATGACTTTCTGACCTCAGTCACTATTTTTTTTCACTACTTTATTTCCCTGAGAGCTTGGTAATTTTTTTTACCTTCTTGTCTTAACAAACATTATTGTTTTTTGAGGTCAGAGATCAGAAAGGAATCCTTACTGTTTTTTGATGGAGTATCACAATAGAATGTTTTTTTAATGCTGGCTCCGGGGGCCACTCGAGGCCACTCAGCATTATTCTGGCAGTGACCCTGGTTTCCCGGGGGCTGCAGCTTGCAGTTTCCCCAGACACAGGGCGTCCTCCGGCAGCTCGTTAGTGCTGGCTCCTCTGTGATAAAGAGAGCCCCGGGCTGATGGTGCAGGCGCAGGCAGGGACAAAGACCCGAGAGAAGGGCCTTGGAGTGCTTTCCAGCTCTTTTATTTCCCGGGAGAAGCAGCAGGGAAGGTAGGAGAGGGTCCGGGGTCCAGGAGAGGCGGCGCAGGGGTCCGGGAGAGCTGAAAGCTTCAGCTACCAAGGGCAAAGTCTTAGGGACAGCAGGGGATTTATGGGGATACAAGCAGGGGAAAGTAACCTATGGGGGTACAAGGATTAACATATAACCAATAGAGAACCGAACTGCAATGAAATTTCCAGAACATAACCTTATACAGAACATTAGGTAATGTAGTAACCAACCGAAATATGTAAACTAAGGTACAAGGGATGCTGGGAATGAACCAAAAACTCTCCCTGAGCAGGGAGTATGCCTCAGACTGTGGCAACCTCAGGCTGTGCCCACCACTCTTGAGCCTGTGGGGCTGTAGCTTTTGCCACTTACGCCGCCACATTTTTTCTGAAATAGTATTGCATCCTTCATTTAAAAGCAACAGCTTTTTAGCTTTCTTCTTTATTAATTAAAAAAAAAATCTGAAAGAACATTCAAAATCCATGGTAACAGATATTTATGCATAAAATATGCAAGCAGTAATGTTTGCTCCTGAGACGTAATCACCCATAGCTGATTACATTACAAATAAAAACCTAGCGTTTTCAATAACAAGAAGTTGTTTATAATTAAAACACATTACATTTTATCAGTGAGACTCTTATTCCAGTTACATAATAAAGGAAAATTCATTTTCTGAGTAGAATAGAAACAGAACAACTTGTTTTTTCTTCCTTTATGTAAGAGTGTTTGTCTGAGCTCCTCCTTTTTGCTCTGACTTTTCCCAGATAGATTCTTTGCTGCAGAATTTGAGGTGAGTAGCTGAAAGACAGACTTATAAAGAGGAATAATGATTACTTCAGAAGGTGTAGTCTTCTGAGGAAACACAGAATTTTCTGGAATTAAGTTCTTATTTTGTGTCATATTCCAATCATTTTACAAGACTGTTTTTTTTTGGAGTAGCCAACTGCACCTAAGTTTGTATTGCAGCATATCTGAACCTTTAGGTTTATTTTGTATATCTCGTTTACTAAAGTTCATAGAATATGCTGTGTTGGAAGGCACTCATCAGGATCATCAAGTCCACCTCCTGGCCCTACATGGGACACCCCAAGAATTGTACTGTGTGCCTGAGAGCATTGTCCAAATGCTTCTTGAACTCTGTCATGCTTGGTGCTGTGACCTCTGGGGAGCCTGTTTCAGTGCCCAACCACCCTCTGAGTGAAGAACTTTTTTCTAATATTCAACCTAAGCCTTCTCTGACTCAGCTTCATGCTGTTTTGTTGAGTCCTGTCACTGGCCATGAGAGTGGGGAGATCGGCACCTGCTCCTTCATTTCCCCTTGTGAGGAAGTTAAAGATTGCAATGAGGTTTCCCCACAGTCTCCTCTTCTCCAGGTTGAACAGACCATGTGACTTCAGCTGGTATGCATAAGGCTTTCCCTCAAGGCCCTTCACCATCTTCATTTCCCTCTTTTGGATTCTGTCTAACAGCATAATCACTTTTTTATATTGTGATACCCAAAATTGCCCCCAGCACTCGAGGTGAGGCTGTCACAGTGCAGAATAGAGCAGAACAATCCCCTCCCTTGCCTGGCTTGCGATGCTGTGCCTGATGCACCCCAGGACATGGGTGGCCCTCCTGACTGCCAGGGCACTGCTGACTCAGATTCACCTTACCATCGACCGAGACCCCCAGATCCCATTCCACAGTGCTGCTTTCCAGCCTCTCATTTCCCAGTCTATTCACACAACCGAGGTTGCCCCATCTCAGTGCAGAATTCAGCATTTGCCTTTCTTACAGTGTATTCTTATTCTTATGTGGTATATAAGTTATATACCTGCTGTGGTTTATATCTAGGTGAAGAGGCAAACATAGAGAATACCATTCATGTACTATAAAAATTGAGTGGCACAGTGTGTCCTGTAAAATTAAAAAAAGGGTATGAAGTTCAACTGAATTGTGAATGCACTTTTGATATTCCCCTAGTTGCAGCTATAACAGTGCTGTTAATTAAAAATGTAAGCTGCAGGTACTCAGTACCACAACTAACAGATGAATGTGTGATTAGAATCAAATGAAGGCAAATTGAATTAATTCCTCCTGGGGTAGTATGGTGTATCTGGCATATACTCCATGGTCCCAAAGCTTAAAACATTGCCTGTTGCACAGTATGAGACATCTCTGAAATGAATGAATGTTTGGCAGAGGACCAGAAAGCCACAGGAGAACTTCTAGATTTAACACTCAGGGTATGCTTGTGGTGCATAATCTTTTAGTATGCTTAAAAATTCTCTATGCCTATGACAAGAAATGCGACATTTTCCTGTGACAAATTTGTTCCAAGCCTTTTTTTTTTTTTTTAAGATGAAGGAAGGTGAGTAGAGTACTAAACTTTTGCAATAATTCTGCTTAGCCCAGAAAACAGAAGAAATGCCAACAGACTGAACATACACTTTAAGTCACTATTCACATGTAGTGATCACATTGGTTTGTGTGATGATGGAAAAGTAGGTCAGATGTAACTGCTGTTAAATCACATGGTTGATAGTGAGGCTACACAAGAAGATAATCTGCTGGATAAATCCTTGCCTGTGTAAAGAAATGAAATGTGGCCACATGGCTGGTAAGATTTACATGATGGTGTCACTCTGTGATCTACTTCTGTACCCAGCTAAGCATCTGATCTCCAATCTGTGTCTTGGAGTGTCTCCTAGGTTTGTCTCTCTGAAGTGGGGAGTAACTATCTTCTGCCTCCCAGCTGGACAAGTTTTTAAGTTAGAAAAGCTGTCCACTTAGACGGCCTGTCAAGCTTACTGATTCATTGATCTAATGAAATCTGAGTCAATAGTGCAGGTCTGGAACCAAATTCTATGTTGACTCAGTATAACTCCAGCATAAATTTGCTGCTACTCTGTATTTACAAGAGGTAGCAGAACACGCTGAACATTATCATGTCAGGACTGAAACTTTGGTTGTATTCTGATAGTTTTCTGTAGCTTTGACTTAACAAGAAAGAAAATACAATCATATAGTAGCAAAAGAGTTGCAAAGGAAGTAGCTTACCTTAGTAGCATGCTCTTTTGTCTCTCTTGTTTGAAAGGTAGGTCATTCAGCAGTCAATCAACCTATGATGATTATTCAGCATGATCAGGGTTCATTATTTGTCCCATGGTTTCTTTCTATAGTTAAAGAAAGGAAAAATGAAAAAAGAAAAAAGAGAGAGAAAAAAACCCATAGTGTTACATATATTGCAATAATATCTAAATATTACATAGCAGAGGTACTCAACAAATTTTTTGCTCAGTCTTCAATGGAAACTTCTCTTCCCACACTTCTTGAGTGGAAGGAGGGCAGGATGGGGATTGGGTGAACAAAGTTCTTCCCATTGTAAGTAAAGATCAGGATCATGACCACCTGAAGGCCCTGAACATACATAAGCCTTTGGGACCTGATGAATGCATCCCAGAGTCCTGAGGGAATTAGCTGATGTAGTTGTCAGGGCACTCTCTATGATATTTGTGAAAGTCATGGCAGCCAGGTGAAGTCCCAGGTGACTGGAAAAAGGGAAACTTTGTATCCATTTTTAAAAAGGATAGGAAGGAGGACCCTGTCATCCTCACCTCTGTGCCTGGGAAGATCATGGAACAGATCCTCCCAGAAGCTGTGTTAAGGCACATGGAAGACAGGGAGGTTACTCGAGACAGCCAACACAACTTCACCAAGGACAAGCCCCACCTGACCAACTTAATGGCCTTCCAGGATGGAGTTACTCCAGCAGTGGACAAGGTAAGGGCTACAGATGTTATTTATCTGGACTTCTTAAAGCCTTTGATATGGTCCCCCACAAAATCCTTCTCTCTAAATTGGAGAGAGGTGTATTCAATGTGTGACCTGTTAGGAAACGAAAATGGGTGGGTGTGTCACTTTGCTGAACAGTAGGAAGGCTCTTCAGAGGGATCTGTACAGGCTGGATTGATGGGCCAATGCCAACGGTATGAGGTTCAACAAGACCAAATGCCAGGTCCTGCATTTTGGCCACAACAATCTCATTCAGCTCTACAGGCTGGGGACAGAGTGGCTGGAAAACAGCCCAGCGGAAAAGGACCTGGGGGTGCTGGTTGCCAGCCAGATGAACATGAGCTAGCCTGTGCTCACATGACCAAGAAGGCCAATGGCATCCTGGCCTGTATCAGCAACAGTGTGGCAAGTAGCACCAGGGCAGTGATTGTACCCAATATACTGATGAAGCCACATCCTGAGTTCTGTGTCCAGTTCTGGGCCCCTCAATTTAGGAAGGACTTTAAGGTGCTGGAGCGAGTCCAGAGAAGGGCAACGGAGCCAGTGAAGGGTCTGGAGCACAGGTCTTATGAGTAGTGGCTAAGGGAACTGGGGTTGTTAAGCCTGGAGAAAAAGAGGCTCAAGGGAGACCTTACAACTGCCTGAAAGTGTGGTGTAGCGAGATGGGTGGCCCCTTCTGCCAGACAACTATCAACAGGACAAGAGGACATAGTCTTAAGCTGTGCCAAGAAAGGTTTCAGTTGGACCTTAAGAACAATTTCTTCACATAAAGGGTGGTATGACATTGGAGTGGTCTGCCCAGGGAAGTGGAAAAGTCATGGTCCCTGGGGCATTTAAGGAAAGATTGGATATGGCAGTTAGTGCCATGGTCTAGTTGACACGGTGATGTCTGGTCATAGGTTGGATTCAATGATCTTAGAGGACTTTTCTAACCTAATTGACACTGTGATTCTGATTCAATGTTATTTAATATCTTCATTAGTGACATAGATGAAGGGATTGAGCGCACCCCTGGCAAATTTGCAAATGAGTGTGCAATTGACATGCCTGAAGGATGGGATGCCAGGTATCTGGAGGTATCTGGACAAGGTCTAGAATTGGGCTGATGGGAATTTCATGAGATTTAACAAGACCAAATACAAGGTACTGCACCTGGATTAGGGTAAACCCTGGTATCAACATAGGCTGGAGTTGATCTTGGACAGATAGGGAGCAACCCTTAGGGATAGGGGGATAGAGATAGGGAGCAACCCTTGGAAGGACTTGGGGGTGCTGGTGGATGAGAGGCTAAATATGAGCCAACAATGTGCACTTCCAGCCTAGAAAGCCAAATGTGTCCTGTGATCCATCAATAGCAGTGTGGCCAGCAGGTTGAGGGAGGTGATTCTGTTTCTCTATTATGCTCTGATCCCACCTGGAGTGCTGCATCCAGCTCTAGGGACCCCATCACAGGAAGGACACGGACCTGTTGGAGTGAGTCCAGAGGAGGAACACCAAGATGATAAGCAGGATGGAAAATCTCTCCTGTAAGGAAAAGCTGAAAGACTTGGGATTGTTCATCCTGGAAAAGAGAAGTCTTGGGGATGAATAAATTGCAACTGTTCAGTACCTGAAAGGGGCCTACAAGAAAGCTGGAGTGGGACATTTGACAAGGGCATTTAGTAACAGGACAAAGGGGAATGTCTCCAAGCTGAAAGACCTTAGGTTTAGATTAGGTATTAGAAAGAAATTTTTCACAGTGAGGATGGTGAAGCACTGGAACAGGTTGCCCAGAGCAATTGTGGATGCCCTATTCCTGAATTGTTCAAGGCCAGTTTGGATGGGTCATCTAGCAACCTTGTCTAGTAGAAGGTATCCCTGCCCATGGCAGGGGAGTTGGAACTAGATGATCTTCCAACCGAAACCATACTATGATTCTATGATCTCTTTCATACCTATTGGTAGTATTATGACAAGCCATATGTTACTACCGTCTAAGAACATTTTCAAGAACATAGGATTTCTAAACCAGTGAGTGATTTAATACCCTGGTGAGTGAAGGAAACTTTAATTTTTAGCTTAATATTTTTTCTGCCTCTGGCAGTTTGTTCTGAAATTAGAAGGCAGCAAATGTCAAACATACCTACTTGCCAGATTTATTATCATGAAAGAGAGTTGTGACTCATATTCCTATCACTTTCCCATTGAGTTTTTTTTAGGATTCTTCTGACAAATGTGAAAATTAATCAATTACATGACATGCAATTGTAATGGGTTTGATAATAAAATCCTGTTTAGTACTAATGTTCTGTTGCTCTTCTATCTATTCAATCTGCTGCTGTTAAATTGCTGTTTTATTTTTAGTACATGCTTAGCTTTCTTAGGCAACTCAGGGTGGGTAAAATTGCATGCATGGCTGCAGAGAGAACTAACTAATGTGCTGCCAAGATTGCTGTCTATAACCTTTGAGCAGTTGTGGAGCTCTGGGGACTTCCCAATGTAGGGAGGAAGGCAAATGTTGCCCACTTCTTGAAAAAAAAAGGCCAAAAGGATGATCTGGGGATCTGTAGGCCATAAGCCTCAGTTCAGCTCTTGGGAACATCATGGAGCAAGTCCTCTTGGGCATCATTTAAGGGCACATGGAGAAAGGAAAAGTGGCTGGGAATAGTCAGCATGGATTTAGTAAGGGTAAATCATATGTGACTTATTGCCTTCTCAAATTTATGTTGTCTTTAGCAGAGCTATTGCAGTCTGAAGGACTAGACAAGTCAGTGAATAAAACCTTGGTGGATGATTTGGCCCAGAGGGTAGTGGTTAATGGGTCATAGTCAATGTCTTTGACAAGTGGAATAGTTGGGTCTGTGTGGGAATATGGGGGTCTGCTCTGGGGCATTTTCTGTTCGGTGTCTTTGTCAACAGCTTATATTTTTTTAGCACAGAGTCACTGAACCAGAAGTGGTTCTATTGATAATGTTAACTTTGTGGATGAGAGAACATTCACATTAACGAGGACCAGTGCCATCTCCAGTAAGTATGACAACAGATATCAGAGTCTAGTTTTACTGCAGACTACTAAGGTATGGTATCAGACTAATGGAAGGTGTCTCACAACTCACAACAAATAGATAAAAGAGCTAGGAAATCCAGCTGTTGTGTTTTGTTTGGCCCACTATCTTTTTTGAAGTTGCACCTAAGATTTAGTGAGTTTCAGTGAAGTTAGTGTTGTCATATAGGATGTTTCAAAGAGTTTAGATGTACTTCTTTTGCTCATATTTATTTGTTCTCTGAAAATAAAATTGCAAAGTTATCAGCAAGATGAAATTTGTGTCAGTTGCTGAGATGTCCAGCTGTGCAATGTGCCCAGACCTGTACCTTACAGAATTTTTTTTAATGGGAATATATTTTTCTTCACTCCTTTCTTTCTTTCTTTCCTATTGATTAACTTGAAGACAAGTTACTTTTCATGTACAGTCTGTCAGTGCAGTGTGGTGAAAATGAAGCTGGTGCAGCCGGCACTAGACACAACTGAAATCAAAAAGATAAATTAGTTAACAAACAGAAGTTTTTATTTCTTTTCCAATTTATAAGGAAGAACTATATGAGAGAGTTCAAACAGATTTGGATAAATTTAAGGAATTTCTTTTTCACTTTCTAGGTTAACAGGAAAATAATCAGAAGACCTATCCATAGAAAAGAAATTTGAGTTAAAATATTTTTTTGTAGTGGAACGATTTTAGGCTCTTTTTCTAACTCTGTATGAAAGCTTATGAGTCATTGACTTTGCGCAGTGCTTAGCTACAAGTACAGCAACCACACATTTTGCATTTAGCAATTTTGTTTTGTTTCCTCATGAATTTTACAGATAGCAAAAAAAAAAAGAAGAAGGAGAGGTCTTTGCTTTAAGGAAGTCTCAATTCAAAGATCCCATGTGTGTTAAAAAAGATGGAAGGTATAGACGGACATTCATTAATCTAACTCTGATTCTGTGTTTTAAGTATGCAGTGCCTTTAGAGAGTATATCATATTATGATTATTATGATATTCTTGTATATTCTTTTATATACTTAGTTCTTGCTTCTTCTAGGCTGAGTTGGGTGCTACCACCCTCTTCTTGTGATATCATCCATTTTCCGTCATTGGAAGACTTCCTGACTACTCTGGAGAGTCCTTTCTTCAAGTCATGAGATCAAAGCTGATCTTAAATCTTTAACACTGTTTTGGTACTATACTAATCACTTTGTTGCTCCTTCAGGTCACTTCCACTGACAAGAAGCTTCTTCTGGTCTGCTTCTGCTTCCAGTCTGTATTCTTTTTTTCATCTATCTCTTTCCAACTTCTTCACTGTCCTAGACCTATTTTACTGCAACACTGTTTCAGACTGTTTTCCAAATCTGGAAGAAAGATGTACAAAATACCTTTCAGCCTCTTTTCTTCTGAGGTAGATTTTAGGGATATTAAGGCACGACCATCAGGTTTTAATAAAGAATACTTTATTGATTTATATTTTTGTGAGGCTGTTAATAGCTTCCTTATCTTTTCTAAGGGACACATCATCTCTAGTTCTCACATGGATAAGGAAAGATATCAAGAATAAGAAATTTTTCATCTTGCTACCCTGTGCAAATGATAAAAAATATTATTGTGATATGCCTGTGGCATGCATTTCATGGTGCCATTGTCTGTAGATATTGGAGAAAAGGCCTGTACTGCTTGACCCTACTCACACTTATTTTCAAAGGCATTGCTGGAGAGAAGACTGCCACTTACTATATAAAGTAATGTAGAGAAGTCCTTCCTTGAGCAGATGAATTTCCCCTTGTTTTTCATTTAATTAATTGATGCAGACATACCTTCTTTATCTATTTAAACACTTCCTTGTCTAGTGTTTTTGAAGAAGCAAACAACTGTTAAATACTAGTTAATTGTCATTGAGCAGTGGAAACTTTTCCAGTAAAAAGATTGTTAACTTTGGATTTTGATATAACAATATGGAATATCTCATTATGACGGTTGTACTAAAAAAGCCCATTTTAAACTGGGATTTTAGTATTTTTTCTGTTCCTTTCATCCATGAATGGATGGTAACTAGCAAATCTTAACAGAGCAGAGTGTACCAGCAACAAATGTAGTCTGCAACACTGATACATCTATAGTCCACAGAGATTAGCAGTCTCTTTGAGAAAACATCGAAGCAGTTTAACACAAAAAAGCTGCCAGAAAGTCATAACACGGCTGCTGATGTCTGACACTCTATGTTGTTACCTGTTAGAACTCTCCTAACTGGCAATATTAGAATACCTTTAGTGTAATAAAATTCTAAAATTTCTTGATCTTGTGACCTGTTTTTCATCTGGGTAATGCTCAACGCCAATTCAGTGGGTGAAGAGCTCCTATACTTATGCAAACCATAGACAACATAGCATTTTTTGTTTGGTCAGGAAAATTCACAGCTTCAAGGCAAATTCTGTTGTCACAGAATTAAAAGATTCTACCTCCTGCCCATGACCTGTAGAGGCATATTTCTTGAAACTCACCTCTGTAGGGCCTAGAAATCTTGTATTATCTCCCCTCTTTATGATTGCTAGTTCACATGTAGAGAAGTTTGAATATTTCCTGATAAAATTATTTTTTAGTGTGGATGTCACAAACTGCTCCAGTGAAACAGATCTTTTGTTGACACTATTAAAATAAATAAATTTTTAAAAATCAGGCAGCTGAAACAATTTCATCATCGTGGAACTGGGTTTCTAAAGAAGTAAATCTAAAGGGAAATGCTGATAGACTATAACTTTCCTTTCTCAGAAATCATAATTTTTACTATATACTCTCATCTGTGTAAACAGATCTATAGGAGTGTTTGAAAGATCAACAAAATTACTTGATTTTAAAATTATTTTATGAAATTTTGAATTTATTTGTATGTTATCCTAAGGCACAGGTAGTTTTCTACATGTGAAGTAAAATTAATTGTTTGTGGTGATTTTTACCATTGAGATTAAAAATCTACTGACTCCTAATTTCACAGGAGATGGATAGAAGTAAGTGCAAGACAAATGCCTCTGTTGTCTGAAAGTCGTGGCATTTCCCCGTGTATTGGTTCTAACGGAGGTAGAGTTCAGCAGCCCTGCCAGTGCTGTGCTTCAGTTGATAACACAGCAGTGTTTTGGCTACTGCTGAGCAGCACTGTCCCTCTAACATTCTCCCCATCAAGGGGCAGGGAATGCGCAAGACCTCGGGAGGGAAAACAAGCAGGCCAGCTGACCCAAAGGAACCAAAGGGATATTCCATACCATATGACGTCAGCTCAGATATAAGAGCCGAGAGAGAGAGGAGGAAGGGGGGGCACTCTGTAATGTCTGCCTTCTGACGGAACCACTACGCGTGCTGAGGCCCTGCTTCTCGGGACGTGCCTGAACATCGCTTGCTGATGGGAAGTAGAGATTGACTTTCCTTCTTTTGTTTATGCGCATGCAGACCCTGCTTTTGCTTTTCTGTAGCTTCAATAAAAACTGCCTTATCTCGACCCACTGATTCATCTTGTCCTTTCCCCTGTCCCTCTGGGGAAGGGAGCTATAGGGCAACTCGGTGGGCACCTGGCACCTAGCCAGAGTCAAACCATCACACCCAGTTGCTGTAGACATTGTGAATACTGAAAGCTCTTGACTCCATTTTATTCCTAGTGAAACACATAACTGGATTTCTGTAAATATTAAATAATATGTTACATAGCAAAAGGGAATAATCTCTTAATTAGTTCTTTGAATGGCTCGTGTTATTTTTGCCAAGGAGCCCAATTCATTGAGATTAAGAAATAACAATTGTTTTAACTTGCAGTATGTTGCCCTGCTTTTTATTAAGTGGAATAAAGGTTGATGAACAATGATATAGTGACTTAGCATGTCTATGCACAAGGAAACTGCATTGTTATAGGTATAAAAGAAGATATCAAACTGTCTATTTTTGACAGTTTTTCCCCTTTTGCATAATTTCTCCCTTCATTTGATTTTTATTGATTTTTCAAATTTTAGGATGTAATTAAAGTCATGTGCCACAGGAGAAAAAATTTAATGCCTAGGACAACTGCACTGACTTTCACAGATTTCCAGTGGAAATATTAATGTTATTTGTTGAATTTATGAGATTTATCTACAATTTGTGTTGTATTACTTTTTTTTTCTATAAGTAATATTCAAATTTGCTCAAAATATGAAAATAAACTATAATTTCTGAACTCTACTAGCATTAGTATGAATCAGCCTCTAAACATGAAGTGTTTTCCTCGAAGCACATGCAAATGTCTACATGAAAAATAAACTTTAAAGAAGAAGAGCTGTTTAATTTTGAGAGTATAAATTATGATTCAAATCAGCTACTAGATAACTGTATTAACATAACTTTTAAATCTTTTCATAGTACAGATGTTTAACGGTGCCATTCTAAGAAGCTCTTCAGATTCCTCCAAGTTGTCTTGGGAAGTGACCTGTACAACAAAATAATTGAGATTTTAATTGTATGAAGTCTGCCAGATTAAGTCATAGTGTTTATGGTATGACCCAAAGTTGCTTATCAAAGCAGTGAAAGGCAGAGTAATATTTACACCTGCAAAAAGAAAAGAAAAGGTAAATATTTGATCTTGAATTAAATTTAATCATAAAATAATGTTAAAAACTAGAATACTGTTTTCTTTAGTGTTTTTTCCCCAAGAAAATTACAGGCAGAGCTAAAATAGTGTACAATGAATATGTCTACAGTTTAAAGAACAGTACACTAAATACATGAAAGCAGATCAAAATGGTGTCAGGATTTATGTAAATCGTTACAAAAATATATTATGCATTTAAAAAATGTAAGGATGAGTTCTATTTAATCCCTTTGTTGAGTGTTTTTCTTCTACAGCATTAGTTTCAGTGTCCTCACTTGACTTGATGTTGTTTTACAGTGGTATTCCATGCTGATTTCAGTAGATTTATTCCATTTCATGCCATGGAAAATTAAATTGAAATCTTCTTACTAAGCTTCTTCATTGCAAGTAAGGCTACTAAAGAAGCAGTGCCCTTTTGCAAGTTAAGTGCTTATCTAGCATTAATTATGTATGTCAATAACTTTCCATTCTGTTCTCCGATCTGAGTGTTGATGTTTATCCTTAAAAATAAATTAGGTATGTTGTGTACCTTATTTTCTCATAGAACTATTAAACTGATTGCACAAGATCTATATTGGCATCCATATCATGTTGCAGCTTAGATTTAAACTAAATATTTCTTTAGCATATTTCCCTGACGGATCTTTCTGTACTAAGGAAATAACTAGTTTTATTAAGCATTTGTTTGGTAGATACAAAGAGGAAAAAAACCAATTATTATTTGAGACAAGTCCTATTATTTATGTTTTTCCTTTCTGATTATGTGGTGTGCCATTGCCACTTTTGAGATCAGATTCAATAGTAATATTAAGCTTAATAAATATTTGCATCTTCTAGTAACAACCACAAATTACACTCTAATTATACTCTGTATTTATAAGACTTGTGAAGAATGTTAATGCATGCAGCTTACATCAGTACTGTTTCAACAGAAAATTTTCACCACACAAATAAAGATCAGATGACAAAGGCATAACATTTTGTTTGTTTTGTGTTGGAGGATTTCTTTTGTTTAAAATTATAACAAAACTGAAATAAATGAGAAATCCAGTGAGGGGTGCATAGAATGATTCCACAACAATAGGAAATAATTAAGATTAGTAGAAAAATCTTCACAGAAAGGGTGGTTAAACATTGTAACAAGGTCCCCTGGGAACAGGTACTATCACTATCCCTGGAAGTATTCAAAAAACATGTGGATGTGGTACTCAGGGATGTGGTTTAGTAGAGAATACAGTGGTGCTATGGTAATGCTTGTATTCAATGATCTCAGAGGTCTTTTCCAACCTTAATGATTCTATGATTTTATGAAAGGTACACCCAAAAGACCTTGCAAATATCTAACACTGTGATAATTGGTATGACTTTTCTTCATGACATAGCGTGATTTATCAAATAATCTTCACTTGGAATGGGTTTAGACTAGAGTTTGGCAGTTAATAATCATAAAAACTTTACTGTCTTTCATTTAAGAGCCCTGCCATGAGTGGTTCCCTCTGATTCTTTGATTTAAAATTAATCTTAATTTAATAGTGAAATAGGGTCCACAGTATTCATAATTGAACAACTGAAACTGTTTCAGCTTATTTGGTTTTTTCACTACCATTTTACTTGTTTAGTTGGTTGACTTTTACAATATTTAGAGAATAAAATGAATCCATTTATTTTTTCACTTTCTCTTTATAGTCTTTGTGACATGATCCTTTGAAACACGCAACATGTAGTTGTAAATAGCTTGCATGTAAGCCTCTTAGATTGAGTGCTACAGTCATAATAGCCTGAATTAATACAAAAGTAATCCTTTTTAAACTGGAAAGAAATCATGAGTCCTTGATGTAAAATGATCAGAAATAGAAGAAATTAACAGGATTTCCAAGGGATTTTTCCAGATGACTTTTGTGTCATGTTAAATGATTAGTTTTGTTTTCCATTGCTGCAAAATTTTGGACTTTGAGGTTTTAATAGTGACTACCAAAGGAGTATTATTTCTTTCATGATGCGCAAATGGCTAAGTATGTTTTGATTCCCCCCAGCAAAGCATTCAATGGCTTCTTGCCCCTTTTTTTTTTTTTTTTTTTTGAAGCCCTGGTGTTTGGGCACACCTAGAGAAGCAGACAAAATAGACCAAGCTTTGGATATAAGACATGTTAAAACTTGAATGGACTTTTCCCATTTTTCCTGTACAGAAATATCACTAACACAAAGCCTACATACTTTTCATGGGGTTTTTTGTTTTATTTTTTCTTGCCATCTGAACATGCTACAGCCCAGCTGGACTCTACTGCATATTTAATCTGACCAAGTCTGACACTTTGTCATGGTTTAAGCTCAGCCAGCTGCCAAGCCCTGCGCAGTTGCTTGCTCAGTCCCCCATTGGAGGGATTGGGGAGAGTATCCAAAGGGTAAAAGGTAGAAAACTCCTGGGTTGAGATAAAGACAGTTTAATAAGGAAAGCAAAAGCTGCACACACAAGCAAAGCAAAACAAGGAATTAATTCACTGTTTTGCATGGCTGGGCAGGTGTTCAGCCATCTCCAGGAGAACAGGTCCACATCAGGCCTAATGGTGACTTGGGAAGACAAATGCTGTCACTCCAAATGTCCCCCCCCCTTCCTTCTTCTTTCCCTCACTTTATGTATATTCCATCATATGGTCCAGAATATCCCTTTGGTCAGTTTGGGGTCACATGTCCTGGCTGAGTCTCCTTCCAACCTCCAACACACTCCCAAATTCCTTGCCAGTTTGTCAGTACAAAAAGCAGAAAAGGCCTTGGCTCAGTGTAAACCCTGCTCAACAATAACAAAAAACATCTCTATTATAATCACTTTGTTCAAAACAAAAAACAGCCCCGTATCAGACACTGTGAAGAAAATTAACTCTACCCCAGTCAGAACCAGCACATTGTACAATATACTTAGAAGCAACTTCAGTATTTGAGGATTTGCTTAGACATATGGTACATGCAGCAATCAGTTTCATAGTACTTGTAGATGAAATTTATATACACAGTACATATCTATTAAAAAGTAGATCTGTGAGTAACTGTCATATGAAGAGAGAATAATGAGACAGTAGCAAGGTAGTCCTGGTAGAAAGAACCTTAGTCTGGATTTTTCTCAATTAATCTTATAGAGACAGAGGATTTTTAACCTCTCTATAACACGAGATTGAGAAGACAGTTTTATGATATATACACCCTTTGATTCATGCTTATCAAATATATGAAGTTATGTACCTTTTATTTAATAAAATAATTGAAAAATGGAACAAATCCTCATTTAACAAATATCTTTACACTATATTTTCTCTCATTTATGTTAATGAATAAAGTGAAGACTTTGTTCTTTTCATCTCAAACATGAAGTATTAATAAGCAAAAGGATTACAGCTTCGTAATTTTTGTGATGCTAATATAGTTTTATCTGTATTGAAAAATAATGAGAAAAAGCCTTAGGATTACATAAAATTCCTGAACGATAGAAAAAGTATGAGAATTTTCTGATGTGTTTGACATGAGAATTTTGTGCAAGCAAATGAATACATACATATGCCAGAGCTAACTCTTCAAAATAGGTGACATTTCTGAATCTACAGAAGAGAGCAAGTACCAGTAGCCTGAATTATGTATTTTTTCTTTTTCATCTGCATTACAGGCAGTTGTGGCTGTTTTCAATAAATAATTATGTTGCTTGACTCACAAATCATACAGAAATTGGAGCATTAAAAATACAAATAATTAGATTTGCATGGTGTTGACATAATCAAACAATAGCAAAGTTCTCTCATTTTCAGTGCCAGTATTCAGGTTGTTGACTTTGTCAAGATGAATTGTCACATTATCAAATTATAACAGATGTACAGAAAGAACAGTAAAACATCTTAAGTTTAACATACATTATATTGCAGAACACAGATAAAATTACCTTCATTACCAATTCAGACTTGAAATTCTTGCTGGATGAACTGCTTAGTGTGTAATTATGGACTATAATATAGAAAAAATCTAACATCTTTTCTCATCAACAAGATTTTTTTTTCAAGTGAAGACTTTTTGAACATAAATATTATTTAGTAGACTTCATTGCAACTCACTTCTAATGAATCACACTTTCAGGTGCTTAGTTGGTCTCCCTCCTTTACCACTACCTTTATCAGCTAATAGTGAATGTAGTTTCATGACAGACCATGATTTAACTCTTGATGTGAATCATGTGACCCCTTTCTAAATTTTTGCATGACTGTGTAAACTGCATTATGAAATTGTAGATTGAGTTAATTTTCCAAAATTGGGAATTGCTCCCTGCTTTGCACCATGTAAATGTGTAGAATGCATATGGATTTTGCTTACATTATTTCATTTCTCTATTTTCTCTTGATTCTAGTGTTCTCATTTTAATCTATTTAATGATCGCATGAATTCAGATCTACAAATTGGGAAGGCCTACTACATTCTTTCAGAAAGAGAAAATAAATAAGAATTGATTACTGCTGCATTCAGACAGTGTTGTTGTTTTTGTTTTTTTTTTTCTTTCTTAATTATGCAACCTTAGGGAAAACAGAATTGTTCAAATTAATTATTGAATATTTCAGATGAAGTTCCTGTAAATATTCTTCCACTTTTATTCTGTGGTCTGTCTTTTATAGACTTGCAGCATTAGAAGCCTTCTTGGTGGTATTGTCAAATTTACTATAGTGTGTTATATTAGTAAAAATTTGTTTTCCTTAATTGCTTATTCTGTACTAAAATAATAGTACCTCACTTAAGATTTAGTACAAACACTGAGCAGAATATTGAACCATCACATCTGGTTTTAACAAGTAAAATCAAGCACCTATATTTTAGGATTATCACAACTTGATATGTATGTCCAATCTAAATCAGACAAGCTGAAAAAATATACCTTGAAACTGACTATTGAGCACTTCCTTATACTCCATTAATTTGAAAATTGTTTTCAAGTATTAGCACTAGAACTAAAAGCCTGGAAGATTTTGCTACAAATTTCTGTTTGCTTCCATATGAAGTTTATTGAAGGGAAGTAAGGGCTTTGTTGTTTTGTTTTCTTCTTATTTGTGAATAAATGAATGCCAGTAGTCCCTGCCACTCACTGAGGGCTGCTGAGCTCCAGTGGCCTATGACAGTCACCAGACAATCAGTCATCTGTTGCTTGTTGTCTTCCTCATGGAAAACTACTTTTTCTATAAGCTGCTTAGTTCTTTTCTTCCCAACCTACAAGACTGCTGTGCTCCAACAGAATCAGTCACATCAGGGCAGTTATGTAGTTATGTAGAACTCAAATGTTGAATAACAAAATGTGATATATGCTTCATCTCTGTTTCATTTACTAAGTATGCTAAACCTGGAGCTCTCGAGGTAGCTACAGTGTCCTTTATGCAAGCAAAATCCCTGCTGGGACGAGTTGCAATGGTTTTGCAACTCTTCCAAAGTACAGAGTTCTTGCTACCGCAGATGACCTGGTTCTGCTGGCTCCTCTGAAACTGAGAGTTACCCCAGGCATGGTGTTAAGACGTCAGCGAGAATGAAAGGCAACAGAGGGCTTTTCTCTGGGATAATTGCCTTTTTATTGTAAATTCAGTGTTGCGTTGTGAGGGTCCAGGGAGGAAGTCTGGAGACACCCAGGTGGCTGGATTAACCCAGGAGAAAGACCATGTGGAAGCTCTGCAGGGGTCTTTTAAAGGGAGGTGGGACCAGGGGACATCCAATGGGAAGACAGCCTTGTTCAAAGTGACCAGTGGAGAGCAGAAGAAGAGAGACCTTTCCAAGACATGACCATATAGAGTCTTCCAGGGCATAACCATACCTGGAACCTGAAGGTTGGGGATGCAGGTGACACAAGGGAAATATGGGGTTTCACTACAGCTCAGGTGGAGAGTTCAGATATTGGAGGAAGAAGGTTCAGAGGGCGTTGTTCTGGGTCTCTTCCCACCAATTCTGAAGTTCCACAGCAGGGGCTTCTGCCAAGTATGCTGCTACAATCTACTTTTTCCATTATGTGATTTGTACAATGTTTGTAACACACTTGGTCCTTTGTTCCTACCTGTGTCACAAGAATGAAAGAAAAAGTATTTGTATATCACAAGAAAAATGCAATACCAACCAATCAACCAATCAACCAACCTACTCCTCCAACTCCCTTCCCTCTTCGTGCTATTGTAGCTAGTGGGAGCGAAAACTCTTTTTTGTGTCACAGAGGACTGAAAAGAGTGAAGATCCCTTTCTGCAGAGGGAATGCTAGGAATTGCATAAGACTTTGTGTCTATCTTGTGCATGGGGAAGAATATAAAAGTGCTGAATCAAGGTGCTTTTTATAATGTATTGACATCGGAAGTTTTTGATCTTAGCATTAACATTCAAGATTTTTTTTTTTCTGAGAGTTGGCTCATTGAAAGTCTCAAGAGCAAAGGCTTCCTTTCCTCTTGCTTCCTTCAAAACAGCTACACTTGGCTTACATTATTTTAAAGTATGTAACGGAACTGCATAGCACAACCAAAACTATTTTAGAAAGGATTCTACCATTGGGGATCAACTTCAGCAGTGTTTTTCTGTTAGTAATTCATACATTTTGCAACAGGCAATTGTTTATGACATTCGTTTGCATACCAGAAAGACTAACATTCCTTAAAGCTATTCCATTTCCCATGTCTTTTATTTTTGTATTGCTACTGTTGCACCTTGAGCACAACTGGTATTCTGTTATAATCACTAGGTAAAATATGGCCATACCAAGTATTTTTTATTAAGTCAAGGGGATAGAATGAAGACCTGCATCCAAAGGAACGTAAAATAAAAACTTAAAATTAACAAACTTGGAAAGTTTATTTTTTACAGTCTGAACAGAGTAAGCCCAAGGCACACATTTTTAATTTATAAAATTCATTGAGGCAGGAAAGACATTCAATACAATTTCTCTCCTGACACCACGTAATCTCCAGGTGCTCGGATCCCTTCAAACTACAACTGCAAGGTTGCCAGCGTGCATATGCCCCCGGCTTGGAAATATCTGAGTAAATGGGGCATACTCTAGAGATGAGCTTGCACATCAAGTTAACTGTAAGGTTTCATTATTTATTTGTGCCTGACTTGTCTTTGCTCAATTGCTTCCCATGCCTGCAGCTTTTGCTTCAGTTCTCCAAAGCTTACATACTTACCTATGGCTTTTTAAAATATACATATTTTAACCAGGAGGGGAAAAATTCATTTAGGACTCAGTCCCTGGTTTCTAATATTCTTAAAAAGCAAGTATGGCAAATGTTGCAGTGATGTTATGGTGTGTTTTCTGCCTACAAATAGGGCAGAGAATGGTAAGAATACTGCCCCATGCCACAGAGTTCTCTCTTACGTGTTTGATGTACAAAAAGATTTGGTCTGTTGCCCTTTGTCAGTAGATGTGGCCATAGGAAGGGCTTCTGTAGAACTGCACAGAAGGCTTAGCTGTTCAGTATTTGAAGATACCAAGTAAAAATGCTGTGGACATGGCAGAAATGTAGATTCAGACAGAAGTTTTGTTAAGTGCCAAATCATGTGAAAATAAAACCACATGCATACTCCTTTCCAGTAAAATAAACTGGGTTTTCATCCATGGTCTAAAGATCCAGCTTAGTGAGGTGCTCAGAATCCTCAAACATACCTTTGATTTGGCAGCTCATCAGATTCGCGTGGCTAAAGCATGCCAGCTTCTGTAACCAGCAGCACATCACTGATACTTTCAGCATCAGGTATTTTTGCAATCTGACAGATGAAGAAATTCACAAAAGTGCATAAGCAACAGAATGAATATGAGTAACAGTAGAGTTAGAAATGTGGGATTCCCTGCGCTACTATCTTACTCTATGTTTATTCAAATAAACAAGGAAGACCTTCCTATCTTGACCTTATGTTGCAGCACAAATACCCACAGGAAGGCGACAGAAAAGAAAATAAAAGGATGGGAAAAGACTCAGTAGGCATTACTGCCTCGTGTCTTAAGAGATGGCGTAAAAATACTATTCACAATATATCTCGTGCATATTACTAAGGCTACACAAGGCATTCATTTTGGAAGTGATAAGAATTGGGAACATTGCTCTTTCCACATAGCTGTTTTATTTTGATTTTCTTATACATAATCAATTGTTTAGCAAATGTCTTAATTTTCCTTAGCTTTTGAGGAACAAATCTACAACACTTTTTCTAATTTAAACTTTTTTTCCCAGTTTTTATTTATTCTATAATTGGTTTTACTTTGTTAGGAATTATTCTATTTGTTATACATGCTTGGTTTATAAATGTCTTCAACTTAATAGCTAAGCTGTTAGAAGTATGTGTTTACTGTCTAATTCTGATAAGAAACTGTGGCCTGGTAAGAGGCCTTACTAAAGAAATACAAAGAAAAAGTAGCACACAGTCCGTGTATTAATGACACGTTAGGACAAACTACTACAAAATTTCATACAATTTAAAAAATTTGAAACAACTCAAGGCCATTCAAAGACGCACAGTTGGAGAGCTTAACTCTTTATTCCCTGATTGCTGTGAACTGTTGCGGTGCCTCTGGGTGTGGCTGACAACTCGGCCTGGCCCCCCCGTTCTGCAGCTGGGGGGGCTGGTCCTTTCCCCCCTGCATGATGCAGCCGGGAGTGGCGAGCCGCGGGGGCTCCCCGGCTGCGGTGGTGGGGGCTGTCCCCACCCAGGGGGACAGCTCATTGGTTCCTGTGCCGTGTGCAGACAGCCGACTTGCTGGCTGGCGCCCCTGTCAATCATTGTAATCCTCCGCAGTGATTGGCTCTCTCCTGACTGCCCTTCCCTCGCCTCTGTCCTATAACACGCCCCTGACATCCATTTTGGCAGTCTTTTACCACACTCCACGCTCCAGTAATAAAACCCTGCTGGCGATAAGCAGAAAAGAACCCTTTCTCGTCTCTTTACTTCCCTGCTTAAATTAAACCGCTGTGTGTGAACTCTGCGGGAGCTCTGATGCTCGACTCGACTCTGTTCAGAGACTGGGTGAAGCCGAAGTCGCTTTCTTCAGGACACGAGACCGCTGTATTCCCAGTTTCTTCATGCTGCTATGACCATTCCAAACTGAGTAGCACAGTTTTGAAAGGACTCATGACCTGTTACTGGAATTTCAGAGGACAGATATGTATCAACTACAAACTCGTTTATAGAAAATTTCCACCATTGTATTGTGTGTAGCCACACCTGGGAAATAGGACACAAAGTGGAGACATTGGCAAGGGCTACACAATGCTATAGAAATAGGGAGAGGGAAATGTCTGAGTTTGTTTCAAGTGAGTTTGTTTGCATACTAAACTATTATGATAGACAATCTTTTTTTAAAGATCACTAACTTAACCCCCATTTTGTAATGAGTTGTGCTTGAAGCAGAGTTGTTTGAATAAAGATTTATTTATTTCTGCCCCTTCCCACACTTTTCAGCTCCTTAAAGAGGCTGAATCCTGGAGAGAATTTCGTGAAAGTATCTTTGCTTTCTAGAGCATCCTAAATTTAAATTGGAAGACAGGCAGTATTAAGTAACAGCAACTTTATGAAAAGTATTCAAAGTTATTTTTGTGTTATAAAAGCTAGATATACTTCTATCCTTTCTGCACTGCTAGCATGAGCTGGAGGAATGAAAGACGAGATGTGCAGAAATTTTCCCCAAGAAAAACATGTACATATATAACAAAAGAAAAACCCAAGAAGATTTATATAACTCATTAGTTTTAAAAAATAATTACTGAGTGTAAGTAAATTTCCTCCTCCATACACACTGTGTTTTAAAATCTTGACCTTTATACAAATAATTTTGAAGTAGGTGTATGAGTAAAATAAGTTTGCATTTGACTGCATATGCTTAGCAGCAGCAGAAAATTATTTAGTTTAACTGATCCACTAATTATCTTCAAAAATAATAAAATTCATGCATTTGAAATACAAATTCTCCAAAGTAATCTTCTGGGGTTTAGGCCAATTATAGGCTCATTAGCATTTGTCCTCAGTCTCATAAAACTAAGGTGATAGGTAAGAAGAAAAAAAAAGTAAGAGACAAAGAAATCAGTAAAACCAAAATGTTTCTCAGCTGTGTGTTGGGCTTGCTCTGTCAAATTATTAATAATTCTCTGTCTTGTTCCCTTCCTCCCTGTCTCTCCAGTAATTCTGATAACTGGTGATTATTTCTGCGGGAAGTCTGATGATGACAGAAATTATCTACAAAATCCCTTAGACCTCATGCATTAGCAGTAAAACAAATACTATGCAGTAATCATTATTTCCCACAGAATTGCTGAAAACTTTTGTAAAGTTTTTAATAAAAAATCTTGAGCTTTCCAGTACATATGCGACTGGGAGGAGGAGGTTAGCATTTGATATAAAATACAGACTGTGCAAAACTACAAAAAAAAAAAAAAAAAGAAAAAAAGAAAAAAAAGAAAAGAAATCAAAAGTTGAACTTAATGGTACTATCTTAGACTAGTTTTTATTTTACTTTATTTGGTTTGTCAGTTTGCAGCAATCGTGTGCCAGTTCAGAAATCTTATTTACTTAAGCTAATTGACTAGCTGGCTGTAGATAGTGCCTGGAAGGAATGAACTATTTTCACATCATTTGATTTCAGCCCCTTAATAGAACGTAACATGTTATTTCCCTTTGCAAGTAAAAATACATTTAAAATTTAGGCCTGATCAAAGAAAAGTTAACTTTAAGGGACTTTTGATGACCCAAAATTTTTTATCTGCATGGCAGTTCTCTCTATATTTCCGAGGTACAAAATATCTTGTTACTAAGGTGATAATCCCCAATAGATTTGCAAAACCAAAACCAGCAGAACCTTATCTTTGCATGAACATGGTATATGAAAAAAAAAATTGAACAGAAACAGAGTTTAAAAATTAGAAAATAAATTTCATCATGTGTCACAAAATACTTCAGGTGGCAGCTTAGTAGCTGACAACCCACCATGCAAATAAATGATTTGCTTTACAAAGGTCTGCAAAAAAGAGATATACCTCAGCTGAAGTTTGGAAGCTTCCCACATTTTTATCTTTAGAAAGTCAATAAGGTTCAGATTTTGCTTAAGTACTACAAGTAAATATCATTAAAGGCACAGTTTCATATCTTTCTCTATTTGAAATGAAAGGTAAAACGTTTTGTAACATAACCTGTTCACTAACCCATAAAAAAAAGCAAAATGTAGCTGTTAATGAGGTTCCAGATGCAGTGTGACTTTAATACTTCCTTATCAGGGTTTGTTGAGAGTGATACCGCTATATGATTTTCAATTCTCAGATATTTTGTTGACTGAATAGCTCACTCTTATATCTGTCTACCTGACAAGTGAGAATTTTTCTGCTCTTGATGGTCTTCCTAAGTCCATTGAATTCAAGTCATGACTGACAGAGTCCATAGGGATAGGTATGTACTTATGAATAGATAGACAAGAATAAAAATAATGCATGAGTATATTACTGTAGACAGAACAAGATCTCCCCTAATCTGCAGCCATTCTTAACTGAATTAAAATTCAGTCATTTAAAGGAAACAAACACTTGCATGTGTTCCATATCTTTTGCTTTCCAGACCCAGAAGAATTTAAATACTGTGAAGGAACAGCTCCTACACTGTAAGTGAGCACTCCCTTTCCTGAACATTCAGGAAAGCCGATCAGAATAGCAAATCTGATTAGTTTAACAGTGCTAACCCTTTATTTGGAAACTTAGGGAGTTAATAAAGATAAATCAAATCAGTGTCCACACAAAAATTTAATGCAGATAACCAATCATTTTTAAATTCACCTCCCAATTTGATTTAGGTTGATTTTATTCAGTGTCCCTGAAGTTAATAGATATGTTATAAACCCCAGTTAAGAACCTGATCTTCTGATATTTCCATCTTATAATGAAACAAGTTGCTTAGGCAGAAATCTTGATGCATGTTATTTGGACTGGTATCTCAGTGTTAAACTTTTGAGGGCAAAAACCTTCTTATCCTATTTGAAAACAAACAAACAAAAAGGCAAATTAGACCTTTCTAATGCTATAAGACAATTTCTGACCATCTGGACATATAGCCTTTTTTTTTGTTTGTTTGTTTTTTGGGTTTTTTTTTGGTTTGATTTGGTTTGGTTTGGTTTGGTTTTTTTTTTTTGTTTGTTTGTTTTTTAAATCAGAATTTTGTTTAATCTCATAGAGAATCAATACTGGCCTCTTTAAGAGAGGCCCTGAGTGTTTGCCACTCACTTGAGCTCTACAGACTACACACTAGAAATGAAAATTAGTGTTAGGAAAATTTAGACTCAAGAGTTCAACTTTTGCAGAAATATTCCTTTGCAGAGGTCAATTACTTCAATTAGAAGTAACTATCCTCATTATGATTTTTTATGTTCCCTTTAATTCCTGGAAAAGATCAATATTTCTACAGATACTGTTATGTAAAAATAAATATTAAGTACTGTTTTCACATAGGACAATCTTTTACTTACTAACTTGGGAACCCGAAGACATATAAAGGTAAGCTGACAACTAACTTGCAGATGCAAGTAAAATAGAGGTTTCTTTCTTAGTTTTGTAAGTATGCTCTGATTTAATTATTTAAAAATATGAGTGGGAGACTGAGCTGTATGTATTATCTAGCTCACATTGTGATACAGAATAGATACTATTAAATTCATACAGGCTTAAAGCACTAATTGTGACCTTGTGTTTTCTGTAGTGTAGGACTGGATTTCTGTTTAAGAGAGAAAAAGAGTGATTGCATCCATATAGCAGAGGTAATGCTAGAAGACACATGGATCAGCAAGAAGATGGAAGGAAAGTAAGTAGGCTGTGCTGTCAGGATATAGTTTCATATCAAGGAAAAGAATATGAGATACAGCCTTAGAAATTATGCCTCAGAAATATAACCTTTAACTATAAGTGAATAAATAAGAATATTATATTTTTATTAAATTTACAGAACTTCAGGAATGTGGTAGGATTAGAAAAGTTAAATAAAGATGAGAGAAATAAGACTAATTACAGGTATCCTTGCAGCATAACTGTTTTTATATATATCCAAATTTTCATTAAGTTAAAAACAGACAACATAACCAAAGACACCATCTCTACACTGTTATTGAAAATTAACGCATTTGGTCAGTTGATCTTCTTTGGTCAAAAGGAGAAAACATGGAAACCTTTATAGAAAATTCAATCCAATCTTTACAAAATGTATTAATTAAAAGAAAAAGCAAGAGTAACTAATTTAGCAAAGTATTCTCTACTAAGGAATATATTTTTATTTAAAGAAAAAGTAACACCATCATTAAACAAAACAATCATTAAACAAAAATACTAATTTATCCAAGCTCAGATTCTCAAATTTATGTAATAAGTGCTGAAGATGTTTTCAAAGAATCAGAGAAAATTTAATAATGCAACACTTTGAATCCAGTGTAAAACTCCTAGTGAAATAATTCTTGGAAATAGAAACTCTTCACAAGAATCTAAGATGGATTTGAGTAATTATTTTTCCAACAGTAGGAGGATGTAAGAATCAGGAAATATTAATGCTTGAATACATGATGTTTGCTGATGGCTACCTTTTTTTAGTTCTGATATTTACAAACATTTCAAGAGAAAACACTTCAGTTTAAAGAGAAGGAATTGTATTACTTTAGTTTTACTTTACTGGAAGGGTGAAGGTCTCCAAACATTAAAGTAGTGGATAATAAAGTGTTTTCTGTAACCACAGTAGTGTTCAGAAGTACCAGTAATCATTATGAATTTATAGTACCTGTGTTCTCAGTGTATGAAATATGAATTTTATGTAGCAGAACAATATTCATCAGAAAGGTATATAATCATCTTTACTATCTGCCATAAACTTTATATGAAATCATAATGCTTTTTAAAAACTTAAAAGAATGTATGAGCACTCTGCAAGTTTTCTAAAGCCACTTTTGCAGAAAGCTGAGAAAGCTTTCTGCAAAAAGGAGTACTCAACTAGCCTAGTATTCACCTAGACCACAGAAAGGTTATAAACTATGTAGTGCACTTGGAGACTAAAAGGGAAAGGACAAGAAAGGGTTTTTTTGCTCCTTTCCCTTTTTCTGGATTCAATAAAGGCATATGTGTTGGTACATAACCAGACAGAAGACATCTGAACCAATCAGAGGTATGTAAATGTATTTACACAATATTTGTTGGACCTGAGGCACTGATTGTGTTGAGTGCTCTCATGGCCCAGGATGGAGTCTAGGTCACATTGCTTCCTGTTCTTTACTGGTCCTCTCCCATAGCTTTGGGTGGTGCATGATGTCTTTGGTTTTGAAACAGCTTGCTACACTTCCTGTCATGATAAGGATTTGTGATGCAAGGCTTATTCCTTGGGAAATTAAGAGAATGGTTATATCAGCACCCAGGGATGCACCAGCATTGAGCTTTGATACTTGGATTCTTAAAGCTGTTCAAGAACCACCTCACATTGCAAGGTCATTCTGCCTTATGAAATACTGCCAAAAATAATGCAGCTGTAGTTTGCAGATGGTTATTCTGAAAGGAACATAATTTTGTTATACTTTTGAGTTCTGGACTGTGTTTTCTGCAGAAGTGTCTCAACATGACCACTGTTCTGCCTAGTGCCTGCTAATACTTTCTCCTTTTATAGCCTAGCAAATACCAAAGGAACATGCAACATGCATGCTGGGAAATAGTGCAAAGTGCAGGGTAAAACAGTTCTATTCAGAACTATACAAAAGGTGCTACAATTTAGTTACCAACTATTGTGCTATCCCACAGAAGGTAAGAGAAATGCCTTCGTAAGTAGAAGGAACCATAATATGTCATGAGCTTGAATCCTAGGACAAGTATGACAGTCCATCCCTTCCCATTTCTGTGAAAATTTTGATACAAAATCTTTTGCCAAATATTTGTGTACAAATTTCTTCTTGGTTCTGTAGGACGAGTAAGGTGAACTATTAGTTTCCCATTGACACTGAAAAATAGGCTGGAGTGGTCATAGCAGAATATTTGTAGTGGAAAGTAAGAATAAATGGGAATCAGATGGTTACAGAATGTGTAGAAGTAGTCCATTTTCCATTTTCCATTTTTTATTGTTATTAATTATTATTATTTTGGAAGTAATGGAATGTGAAGAAATCTGGACACAAGTCTGCTTATCAAAGATAACCAGGGACATGATATTTGGAACATTAAAGATTAAAATAATGAAATAGGGAACAAGGGTCTGGAAAATTAGCTTATGGAAAGACTATTCAGATCATCTATGAGGAAACAGGAATAAAAAATCCAAAATGCAACTAAGCTATTCTGGTTTGAGCTTAGCTGCACAATTATTCACAAATAAATGTCACCAAAAAAAAAGTCTTATGAGGCCTTTTGCACAGAAATTTGCAAATGGATCACTTAATTCAGCTAGTCTTATCCTAAAACAAGTTGCTTTTCTATGTCTAATGTCTAATCTTCTAGAGGATTCTTATTAATAATATTATATATAAGGTGTATTTGGATTTGTTTAGGACTATGCCTGAAAGTGATATACAAATTTTAAATTAGTCTTTCTTTTTCAACACCTCCGTTAGCATCCTCCATATATCTTCTGGCCTATGGCAGCTGTAAATTTCTAACAGTAATCTTTTACTTAATTCTTTTCAAACACTGTTTTAGTTGTCTGAAAAAGTGAGACCCAATGGCTGTCCTGGAAAAGGACTAAGGATTATTATCCCCACGAAATTCAAACTGTTTTGTCACATGGAAGGGGTCAAGGGGAGGGTTTTCTTCATACTTCCAACTTTTTCCTTTAATGGCAATGAAATGTTGCTCATTAGAAGATTAGGATAGTACACAGAGGTGAATCTGGGATTCTTTTGTAGATCACAATTTCTGTGTAAATCATGTGCTGTGAATCTTTACCTAAAGAAGTTTATTTCATTGAGCGTAAGAACATAAACTTTTAAGCATTTTAGTGTTAGGCACTCTAACACCCATCCCCAGTTCATTAAGTGCAGAGCAAAACTGAGAAAAACCTAATGAAATTTGAGGCATGAAAAAATGGTAGCAAACCAAACTAAGATTTTGCTATGAATTGCAGCATTTCACTCAGTAGTGTCTTAGATGCTTTAGAATGGAAATGTTCATCTACTTCAAAGCCAAAGTAACAAACAAAGTAACAAAATCAGCATTTAGTCTCTTCCCATCTGGAAGGGAATAGCAATTGGTTCCTCTACTTTATCATATCTCATTGGAGTAGTGCCCTGTGTACCTCACTGAAAACAGTTAACACTTTCAGTCAAAGATCTGTTAACCTACTGCCCAGGGATTCAGTGAATTTGAGTTTCCTATAAGCTACTTTCTCACTTTCTTCATCACAATTTACTAAATGTGCACATCTTTCAAACTCTTCTTAAATGTTTTGCTCAGTGGTGATTATAGTCATGACAACAGTCAGAAGTCTTCTGGGCTTTGATACTGCTACCATCTGCCTCAAGTAAGAACAGTTTCTGAGATTGTTCAGTTATTTGTGCCATAGCAGCAAGCCAATTTTGGATAAATATTCAGAGAAGTCAGCTTAAGTGATATGACTGCATTCCACCCACTGATTTGGATGGAAAGAATAGGTATTTTCAAGAAGTAAATAGCGTAACAATGTCCAGATTAGGCTTTTATTGTTTTAAGTGAATTTCTAAAACAATAAAAGTCTTCTGCTAGTCTGAAATGCTATGATAAACAGTCTCTTCACAATGGTTTGGCTTCAAATTTGACTGAAAAACTGATAGTAATCCTGACTAAATGAACAGCTGAAATTTAGTCACCAAGCAAATTTAGACACCATGTGAATCCACATGCCAATCTGTATATATCTGAGCTTTGGTAGAATGACAAGAATGACATCGGACTTGCTTGCAATGTCAGTTGTTGAAAATTAAAAAAAGAATGGAGTAAGAAATATTTATGAAAAATACAGCTATCAAAAAATAGTATGTTAAAAATTTTACCTAAAGACTGTCAGAGATAAGTATAGTTTAAGGATTCAGAAAAGTTTGTGCACATCAAAGGTGATATACCCCAGAAAACTAATTTATCCTTCTGAGGTAATTTAAAAAATTTTAAAACCCTGAAAATACAGAATAATTGCCTTTTATTTGTATAGCAGCTAATATCTGATGGACTTGCTATAATGATGCACCTACAAAATTAACTTGGATAGAAGTGATATGAGTAGCAGAAATGTCTGCTTTCTCTATGTGGATAGCAGAGAAACAGACAGTGCCCAATTCAGTACAAAGAGCTATTTTGGCTTTATATCCTTGTCTCAAGTTTTTAAATTGTATTTTATTTTATTTATTTGTAAGAGTGTTTAGTTTTTGTTTGCTCTTACACTGCTTCTACATTGCATCTCATTTCTGCTGAGCTTGTGAGCTAGATAACCATGAGAAGACTCCTGGGCTTCTAGGAGCCTACATGTCAACCCACTAACAGATTTTACCTTACAGAATCCTCAAAGAGTATTTCAGTCCTTTTTTGTCCATTGATAAGTCTTCTTATGCTATGCCCTTACACATGAAGATGGAACATTTCAGTGTTTGGGGATTAGTCTGGTGTTTGGGAATTGAGCTTTCCGTTTCTTCCGTGATCCTGTTAATATCTGAAGCAAAGCAGTTGGTCTTCCTGTGACCCAGGGGATTAAAATAATCATCTGGATGCTAGACTCCAATCCTTTCATATTTAAGTGACTCAAAGAATGAAGCTATTATATTGTGAGGATAATTCAGCATCAGAAAATAATCATTTAATATTTCAGAAGAATCTGCTTATTTCCTGCAAATTTTTTTCATGCTATAGGAAAGGATGCAGATTTCCCTTGTAACCCTAACCTTATCCTATCCTTCTTCCTCTGGTGATAATATTAAGGAAAGTGGTTGGGGGAATGTGAAGAGAGGAAAACAATGGTAAGCAGAAAAATATTTTAGGAAAAAAGCAAGCCTTTCTGTTACTTACAGTAAAACAATACAGAAAGAAAGACACTTATGAGAAGACAAGCTTTGTGACAGACAGAATTAGAGAGTCGAATTAGAGGTGTTGAAACTTTTCTAACCTATTCTTTTATCATGGTAACCCAGGACATGAAGAGAATTTGTGGCCAACCTTGACAGAAAACATGTTGATGTTCTGACATAAATAGAAGCACTGCCCTGCTTTTCATCAGAAGTGAGAATCGCTTTCTTGGATTACAGTAGTAAAGTAATCCAAGTAAAAGACTTGGATTACAGTCTCCTAAAGTAATTTCACTGCAGGTCTGCCACTTAACAAAACTGCAGAAGTTCCCATCATGTGACGGTAACTTCACTGTACATTAAGCCAATTTAAAGAAGGGGAACAATAAAAGAAGGGAAACAATAAAAGAAGGGAGGAAGCCTAAGCTGTCAAAACAATCCATTTTGTTTTGTAAAGGTCAAAATATTGTTCACTGCATGTGTACAGTTTGGTCATTGCAGCTGTACATAGTACACTGGACAGTATGGTGGAGGGTAAATCTCCCTATCTGTGGTAGCATGATTACAACTTTTGTTGTCAAATTGCAAACTTTAAATAATCTAGTATGCAATAATAAAGTAGCTGAAAGAACAAAGAACTCAGCACAAGCTGAAAAAGCATCCTTGGGATCCTGAGAAGTGCTTGAGTATCTTGTCCCCATCAAGCTGTGTGCTGTCATGGCTGGCTATACAGCTGTGAGTAACTGGGCCAGGTAGTTGAAAACTAACTTGAGTCTGTCTATACATTTTCCACATGAAAATCATCAGTCTGCTCATTCAGAAGAAAATAAATATACATCATGGTTTCTAAGAAGATAGAGTTTACTTTGTTCCATGTCTCTGTTCTCTTGGCACCAATAAATAACTAGCACCACTAAAAAGGAAAAATAATATGTTGTCAATATGCCATTTCTGTATTCCCTGTGAAGAAATTTTTTAAATCAGTATGCTCTCTCAGTCTGCTGAAGTATAAAATTAATGAATGATTTGACAAAATATCCATTGTAAATTAGAAAATAAAGCAAAATATGATGATTTGAGTTTACTGGGTTTTCTTTAAAAAAATTGTCATTCAGTATATTTCAAATCAAAACCCATGTTTGAGATCCAATGAGCAAACGAAAATAAGGCTTAAGGGATCATATGTTATATTTATCTATGCTGCCTGTTTTACTATCTGCTAGCTCCCTCGAATATTTTTTAAGTGTGCTGGCTAATTACAAACAAACTACAGAAACAGGAGGAAAGGCATTATTTTTCTGTTAGGTTTCTGTGAACAGGCAAGGGAAAATGGAAAGTCACACTGGAGAAAAAGTTTGCTTCAGGAATTTCTTCCTGATTATATGTCAAGGAGTACACACAGTGTTCATGCTTGAAACAAATTCAGAGAGAAAAATGTTCACATGGGTGTGACTATTCACTTAAAAATTTATTTAAATGTTTACATGGCAGAGTTTTATAGATCGCAGATATTTGTTGTGTAACGTACAGTTCCTTAGAACTATATCCATTTAAAACATGACTCTTTAGAATAGCATTGCTGTGATTTAGCTTTCATAATTTCAGCTTTCTGTAACATTTCATGTTGAACAGACTTTTTGTGTTAATAGCGCCATGTTCAGTAACAGATTGCAGTGTGGATTGCACTGCTGCTCTACAGCCAGTTAAACACTGATTAGCTCACAGCTGAAAGTTTTTAATAACATTTGCTCATTTCTTTATGGTGTCAGGTTTTAATTTCAAGTATAAATAAACTGTGTTTTCATCTCAATTATTTGCTTTTTTTTGAAATAGCTTAACTGGTTTAGAGAGATTAATGTATTGGTTAATTGAAATATTACTTCATATTAATAATTTTATCAAATGCCTAAGAAAGCATCATTACTCCAGGAAGGAAAAAACAAACAAACAAACAAACAAACAAACAAAAAACAAACCCAACAAACCAGAAACAAAACAAAGATTTATGGGATGTATATTTTATATCCTAAAGGATCTTTACTTATGTTCCTAGGTTAACTGAACTTTATAAACACATTTCAGCCAAGCTATGCAACACATGGAATGTTATCCACATTAGCAATAAGAATCTGAAAATTATTATATTCCTAGGTTTTCAGAGGTCTGATTTTAATAATTGCTAAGTGATATAGAAGCTTTTTTTGTTGCTCATCTATGCACCTGTGCCTTTTTCTGAGATTATTAGTTTCTAAAAACACTTCTCGTGGTTATATTTCAGAGTACTAGGATCCAGGATTCTGATCCTGCAAAGAAGTGTGGAATGTTCATCATGCATAATGATATGTAGCTTGAGAGGACTTATTAAGTGCATTCCATACTGCTAGTAGAATGAAAAGTCAATGTAGTCTCAACAGTTGCCTGGGTTTTTGGCCACTTAAATCTCTTGCCCCTTCTGCAAGCATGGCCAGGTCAATGCATGTACCAATTTATTTTCTCAGGTTAAAAAAATGCCAGTGTTTAAAAGATGCCAGTGCTTTGTCTAAAAACCAGAGCTGTGAGCTTCACATATATTTGCAGTAGCTGAAATTTGCTAATGTTGTCTTTTAAAGAAGCTGCAACTCCATAGCTATTTTAACTCCATAATTGTAAAAATCCTGAGATGAGGTGTAGTCAATATCAACACAGATAACCAGGGTTTTTTTCCTGCAAATGTTTGAATACCTGACTAACTTTACTGACCTGATTGATTTCTTGATTTCAATGCAAACACTGGTAGCAGGAAGATATTGTGTGTATCTAACAACTTAGTTACACTGCTCCCAGAAGTGTAACTTCTGCACACCAAGATATATCTCCAGCATCTTTAATCCAGTTAATTCCAGGTACTGAGTGTAGTGGAATGGCATAATCTGGGGGATCCTCTGCCTAACCCAGTGCCCTGTGTTTGGAGACACCTGCTACAGTCTCCCAGGTAAACAAAATGCTTGGCTAACAAACAGGCAAAATTTCTGTTATCTCTTAGGTTAATGATATCTGATACAATCAAAAATGAGGGATGAACTTCTTCATGCTGCGTAATTAATGCTATAATTTCCATTGAACTTCAAATATGCAGCAATATAAGAAAGAAGATAAGCAGATGTTATTGCCCTAATATGGATATACCTTTGGGTTTTCACAAGTACTTTTAACCTTGAAATGTTTTTACCTCTCAGTGTGGAAGCAGAAATGCAGTAACTAAATCTACATGAAGAGGCAAACAATACAAAAGTGAGAGAAACTGCTGATTGTGGTTTGTGAGTGCTGAATATTTATTAATAAGTGAAAAATTAATAAGTATAATAAATAAAATCATCCTCTGAGAAGAACATATGGAAGAAGCAATAGAAAGTCATAGCGGGGAAAAAAAAGAGGCTGAGATACTAAAACCGATAAAAACCTTTAATCAATTGCCAAACAATGAGACCAGATCCCAGAGTAATTTGCAAGCACTGATTTAGGTAAGTGTTACATAACTCGGTAGCTATTTAAATTGCAAAAAACACAATGAGAAAGAATTAGGAACTGATTAGTAAAACCAAAGTAATATAAATTATACATATCACAATTCAGCATCAATCCAATTATCATAACAAAAGAAATCTTGTTAACTGACAAGCATAAGAGAAAATTTTGAAATCTCTCTCATTGTCTTCAAGAAGATGAAGCACATAACTGATTTCTGTTATTAAATTGAAACTGTAGAGTTGCTGATTTATCAACTATATGTTTACATAGTTTCAGTAAATATTCAAAAACATATAATTAAACATATTTCAATACATGATTAAAAATCTCAAATGGATATACAGACAACTTAAAAATAATATATTAATGCAAAAAGTATTTAAAAGTCAGTATAATTTCAATTTAATATTCTTATATATACCCCTATTAAAGAACATTCCAATCTTAGCAACACTTATACTAATATCACTGTTGAGGTGCAGCAGGAGTAAGGCCAAAAATCTCAAAAATAGTCAAATTTCTACAACAGGATTAAATATGTCCTTATTTAAACATGACAAATTTCTCTGTGTAAAGGTTTTTATCCAAGCTCACTATCTGAAGTTTTGTTATTGCCACTAGAAAGAGACAGACACTTACAAGGCAAGGTCAGATCATACTAAAGGAAATGTCTAAACTAGATCAGATGACTCACACCTTAACAACCTTTTTTATCCTCTGTTGACTGTGGTCTCCCAGATATATATGCTTGCTTTAAGACTAGTAGCCACAATCATTAGCCCAGCTGTTAGGAATACACAGAAGCACAGAACATATTAAAGTCCCCAAAATTTTTTCTCAGAAATGCAAAAACCCTGAAACCCAACCAAATAACAAAACTAGTCAAAAAACAACCCCCAACAAAAACAAACACGCAAACAAAACAGAGAAAAGTGTATTTACAAGACAAGTTTCACATTTATCAAAATGGAAAGGAAACAGAATAAAAAATAGAGAGAATAAAAAAATCCTGAGGCACTCTAACATCATACTTGGAGCACATTTACTATCACCCTGGTATTGTGACTTTATTTTAATTATTGCTGCTTTTAATTTTATATTTTCATAACAACATGAATTTTGTTGTTAAAACATAAGATATTTTATAAACACTATTAGCTGGTATTGAGTGGATTTATTGAAATTTTGAATAAACATTAAATATATATAATGTGTGAATGCCTGTATACAAAACTAAACATGAAAGAAGCTTGTAGCCAAGCACAATATAATATATGCCCAAGCTTATGCAATTTTCTTAGTTCTCAAGACAAGACCACATTAAACACATCTAGCTTATTTGGTTGTTTTATACTTTTTTTTGTTTATAATGACTTAGACAGACATAAAAGTAACAATAATTAAATTCTTGATGCATTTTAAACTTAGACATAACCAGCCTGAAAGAGATCAATCTCACTCAAGTTTTAAATGTTGAGTTGCGGGGACATGAAAATTTTCTTAAGGTGTCCAGGTGGGAATATTAAAATTATCTTAAGTTTATTATAAGAGGAATTGATCTCAGGACAGACCCCTTAATTTATTTTCTAGCCACGTCATTTACTGGCATGATGGAGTCTCAGTGCATGATTAGAAATCCTAGGCTTTGCTAAAAGATCTGCAATTAAGTCTTCAAAAATTCTTCCAGGATGCTTATAAGCAATCTGGCTCAACGTATGTGACAGACTCTTAACTGCCTGGCTGTGACTGAGTTGGTGGGTAGTATTCCCTTTGTAACAAAGGGCACCTCAGTTGCACTTGCACTGCACTCCCCTATGTGCTCTTTGGAAGACATGAAGGCCAATATGCTACTCTGCTCTTGAATCAACTCTCAAAACACACAACAATATAGCCAATCTCACAAGTGTATGTTTACCAGAGCATTAACACATATAAAAGGGAAAGATGTGTAAAAAACCCTACATCAACAAGGCAAGAAGTGGAAGAAGTGGAGGACAAAGGATATTATCAATAATTAACAAACATATTTCAATGGCACAAGCAGCAGAACAGAAATCAATTTGTTTCTGCTGTTAGTGCCAATTGAATCTTTTTAATTGATCCATATATTTTGCATTCTTTCTGGCTATGTATCAAAATTTTCAATGTATACCAAAATTTAGCAGAACACTGTTTAAATCATGTACTTGCTCTAGGTGTTAGGTACCCCTAAGTGATAAATGTGTCTCTATTTTTAGCAATTATGAAAAGATATTTGTAAGCGAGATTATGTCTAGGAGCTATTTGTGGAAATGACATGCAAACTGGCTCATCTCAACTTCTTTCATGAGAACATTGCTGAATACTTGTGAAGTGAAAAACTGAGAAGGATGCAAATGCTGTAAAATATTTTCTTATGTCTGCTTGAAACAGCATCAGGGCCTTCAGTGGTGAAAGCATGTCTACTGTCACTGAATGCCAATGGGAATTCTCTGTGATTTGGCTGCACTTCTGAAATAAAATTTAAAGATTCAGAATAAGAAGAGGATTCTATTGTTCTTTTAAGACAAGATCCCAGTTATGAATTACTTATAATAAGTCCTGAAATTTTAACTCCACAAGGTGTAATTCTGCCTAGGTTGTTTTGAGTGCTGATATGCAACTCACAAGAAGTACAAAAGTGTTGATTATAACAGCAACAACACCCAAACCTAAACCTCTATCTACACTTCTTTCTAGAGTACAAAATCTCTTTCTCAGTTGAAAGATATTTGCCACTTGTTCTGGAAGAGATGGCAAACTGCGTTCTGGGGTGCACCAAACACACTGTAACTAGCTGGTCAATAAAGCTGATTATCCCTTCCTATTCAGCATTGGTGTGTCCTCATCTTGAGTACTGTGTGCAAGTCTGGGCCCCACAATTTAAGAAGGATTTGAAGGTCCTTGAATGTGTTCAGAGGAAGGCAACAAAGCTGGTAAAATACCTGGAAAGAATGTACTATGATGAGCTGATAAGTACTTTGGGCTCATCTAGTTTAGAAAAAAGGGAGACTGAAGGAAACCTCATTGTTCTTTGCAGTTTCTTGAGCAGGGGAGGAGGAGAGGGAGTGCTGAGGTCTTTTCCCTGATAGCCAGCAATAGGATGTGTGGAAATGGTTCAAAGATGTGTCAGTGGAGGTTTAGACTGGACGTAAGGAAACATTTCTTTACTGAGAGGGTGGTCAAACACTGGAAAGGGCTTCTTAGAGAGGTGGTGAATGCCCCAAGCTTGTCAGTGTTGAAAAAAACTTTTGGATAATGCTTAAGTTAGATTCTTTAGCTTTTGGACAGCCATGAGGTGGTAAGGCAGGTGGACTTGACAATCCTTATTCCATTACAACTGAAATATTTTATCATATTCTAAATAATATCAGGGAATATGATTAAATTTTCCATAGTCACTTATGCTCTGGCATCTTTGACAGCAGTTATTCATCCACATCCATTCATTTGCTTTAAATTGCATTATGTACATGTAAAAGTTATACAAGGTTATAGTTATTTCTTATACAGGACAGCACTATATAATCTCTCATTTTCAGTAGATTTATATAGTCAAAAATTAATTTATTAAGGTAATCTAAGACGTAAGCCTATATAAAGTGTCAGGTTTTTACGCTTTGAAATGGTCTCAGCATCTGGTGTTTCAAAGAGCTAAAAGAATTTTATTGTACTTAGCAGACAGTATAAGACACTGATTTGTTACAGGGAAGATACACATTGAAGATCTGTTGCATAATTAGAAAGAAATTTGGTATCAGTGTTCTGAAGTGACTGAAAGTTACATGTCCTTGTTTTCATATGGGCACAGGTTCAGTCTGTTCTATGAAAGACTATTCAGGAATTTTTGTATAAACTAAATGAAATCATCATGCTTAAGACCCAGTGTTCCTTCATATTTGTCCATTTATATGGAAGATTCAAAAGGTATTTGAAGCAGATGGACAATCAGACAGACACACAAAATCTTTGCTTTACCCATGCTTTTATAGGAAGAAAAGGGTAAGTAAATTTGTTTTATTATGTGCAAACTGAAAAGTTAACCCATATAACATGACGTAGTAACCTTTTTTATTTTAGATGTATTACTCATCATAATAGGGTGAAGGCATGTAAGAGGAACGGGTGATGTCTTGATGACTGCAATGGGAAGCATCACTTCCAAACAATCCACTCTGAAAGACAAAAAGGAAAAGTTGTTAGCCCTTCTTAGTGTCCATTCGTCATCATATTGAAAAATTTCAGCAACACTGTATTTTGACACATTCTGTTTCTCTTTAGCTATTGCAGCCCTGTTGCCATCACCGAGATTATATGACTAATAAATATTTGAATTTACTTTATGACTTATTTCTTAGTATCTATGGCAAAGAGATATGTATAAAATCCTTAAAGAACTGTAGTGCTATTTTTTTGTAATTATTAAGGATATTTTAAGACTGCTTAAATTTTTAATACTTCAAATTAAGTATTTTGATTATTTTCTAGAATATATATATATATATATATAAAAAGCACATATTACAGTGTATTTGTGTTTCCCAAAATAAGTACATGTTATTTTTCTTACAGGGCTAAATTATGTAATTTTTAGTGTCAATGCAAGTCATTTGTTAGCTTATTGCAATCCGAGAGGAAAGAAGAGAGCAAAATATACACTCTGTAGTAGAACCATTCTTTATCAGTATATACCTGTAGGCTTACCCTGTGTAGACTATGAAATCTAATCTCATTACAGAAAAAAACAAATGAAAAACCTGAAAAGCTAACTGTAGAAGATATTTTCTGTATTATGGGAGTGGAAATGGTGATGGAAGGAGAAAGGACAGAAAAAAGCAGGGCAAAAGTGCTGTAGGAGGGAAGGATAATTATAGTGTGTAGACAGTGAAGGAAATGTCATAAAGCATACTGTGAGTCCAAGATTAATAATTGTAGTTTAATCAAAAACAAGCAACACCTATCTTTTTTCGCCTTGGCTTATCACTGCTAATTACAATGAGTTCTGATTACATTTTTAATCTGGTAAGGAAAAAAAATAGTCATGTTTATATCCCTAATCTGCAAAGAAAAGGGATAAAAAAGTACTTATATTGACCTTCTAAATGAGAGGCTAGGCAAAGTTGGAAAGCAGAAATACAGCACTCATTATAGTACAAGGTTCAGTGTGCTAAAAAAAAAATCAGAGCGACATTTGGGAAAAGTGTAGCAAGCTTGTTTAAAATTGGTTGTAGTGAATAGTTTTTAATTTGCATCCATACTGGGATCCAATTCTCAAGTTTCACACAAGATATTACAATTAGAGTCCAAAACCAGCAGGATCCAGAGTTTTGACTTAAAACTTCAAGGTTCAGCTTGCCTTGAAAGAGAACAATAACATATTTTGCTTCTACATTAAAAAAACCCAAACAAACAAAGAAAAAACCCAGGTGACTCAGATTTACATAAAGGTTTAACAAGATTGATGAACACATTTTGCCTAATCAAGCAATTGTTCCACCGATGTGTGAAGGTAGTCTTCTTTTTGCAAGTAAATCCCAGTTTCTTTGTTTGACTTACTTGATAAGGGAATATTTGTGAAGTTGTTATCATGTATGTTGATTGTGGACAGTGAGGGCATTTAACATTCTAGATATTTAAGAAAGATAATATGTGAACAGTGTTGGCTAATGATGTCATTCATGTGCAGCTTTTATTCCTTGACTGGATGCAATTTGAAGATCTAGGAGGAAGTCAGAGGTTCTCTGGAGAGCTGGAAATTATTAACTGCAAAGGAGAAGGTAATTTAAGAAATGTTCATTTCCTTTCTGGGTCAAAATCAGAAAGGTCTGCTTCCTCTTTAGACATGTTGAGCTGTTGTGAACTCACCTGATTGGCTGCATTTCACATCTTACCTACATTGTCAATGACCAAAGTGTTTGAGAACTAAGTGAACCCCCTCTTTTAGGCCCTACCTTAATTTTAGTCCAATAGGTCCTCATCCTACTTTATGTGACAAAAATATCTATGTTTAAGGAAAACAGTAACATCTTTAGTTTCAAAACTCATTTTCCAAATGTATGTGGTTTTGATTGCATAATGGGCTTGTGAGTAGTAAACACACACACAGGTGTGTATGTGAACATATAGACACACACACACACACACATGTGCACAATTCATTCTGCAAATATGAGGGTATGAACTGTTTGCCTCCTACATTTAGTGGAAAAGCATCTAAAACCAGCTCATTATTTCTTAAGGAAGTCACAGGGCTTGTGTGGAAGAGGTGATTGTTCAGTGATCCCACTTTTGCAGCCAAAAGTTCATGCTTCCTCAGCTATCTTTCTGTATATACACCAACACAGATACTGTGTATTATGTAGCATTTATTGGACTATGATGTGTGCTGACCAGCATTATGTGCTGTATTATAGTCCCATATTTCCAGCATTCACAGTGTCTCTGAGTCATCTGAGCTCTGTTATCCAGGAGATGTGATTTTGTTCAGCACAGTAAGCCTGGCTAGCTGCGGTGAAGCATCTCACCACTGTTTTTACAAACTGGTCCAAATTCAACAGCAGGGAGGGATGAATCTCAATTTTAGACTTCCCTCTTCTGCATGAGAGGAGAGGCAGTACTTGACTCTGTGCCAGGCTCTGCAGGCTCAGGAGGAGGTGTGTCTGCAGACCTGTGATGCCCACTCCTGTTACATCTGCAACTTGCTCATTGCCAAGCTATTCACAAGGAAACAGATTTGGCTTTTAGTATAAAATTTCTTTCCAAACACCTGTTCCACTTTGGTCCAGAAAACCAACAGCCAGGTGGATGCTTATATCTTGTGGATGGGTTAGTGCCTTCAAACCATCTGATGGTTCTCAGTGAAAAATACCAGCCTCTGATGCTCAGCAAAATATTCTGGATTTTTTTGTTAAGAAAGAATGTAATTCCTCCCAAATCCAGTCTTCCTCTATTATCATGGGTTATGCAAACAAAAATTAAATAATAGCCTACAAAATTATGGAGTCAAAGGAAGAAAATGGCTACTGGTATTAGAAGAAATTCTAAATCCAGTTTGTGAGTACTGTGGTCAGAATGATGACAAATCAAAGTGAAAATGAGAAGGGGAAAAAGTACATACAAAAAAATCTTACAGAATCATGACCTCTTTAATGTTGACTGTAAACAACTGCTCATGAACATTCTTGCATACATATCTATGAGGGAGACAAGCAAAACAAAAATTATTGCCATTTCAATCAGCTTTCCAACAGTTTAAATTCAGCTCAATCGGTTTGTGTATAATTATTATGACACCCACTCAACAACATCGAACTGTCCACTTGGTCAGCTTCTCATGCCTTCTCTGCCCTCCCATGGTGCTGTGTGCACACAGGTTTCATTTTCATACCATAAATTATTTTAAAAGCTGATTTGCAATGCTGGATTTGATTACAAGTTCAATTCCTACTTTCCTTACCTGATCTCACAGACATTTCATCAGTTCTTGTGTCTGTCCTTCACATCTGTGTCAAGGCAGTGAAAATCACAACCACAGAAATTCTTTGCATAGCCACACCTGGCAGCTCACCAGTGGTTTGCTTCAAATCCCTAACAGTAGTAACTCCCAGCATGAATAAAATTAATTGATCTGATGCTACTTTCATTTCCCTGTTCGAGCCACACTGGACTCATCTCTCCTACTTTGCATTTTCAGGTTGCAGTGTGGGATGAACTTCCTCTGGACAGGTGAGATGTATGCAAGGCAGAAGGCAAGAATGATAACTCCCCTATACAAGCACAGGCAATTCTCTCTGTCAGTAAGCAGTCAAGCTGACAACTGACCCATGACAAGGTTATGTCTTTCTACCCATTGCTTGTAATCTAGTGTGTGCATTAGAAGCTTAAGGACACAGTTAGTGTTTGCTGATCTAAAGTTCATTCACACCCTTTATTACTCTATAAGGACAAGCACTTTAGATTAAATTCCCCAGCTGAAACCTCAAGGTTATTTGGACAGAGAAAATGTTCTTTCAGCAGCTGTTGCATGACAAACTCTGTTCTGAAATATTTTGCAGGCCCAGGTTAGAAGATGAGAAAAGTAGCAGAATGCAACTCAGTCCAGCATATATGGCTTTGTTTAAAGCTTTATTTCTTAACTTCTACTCTTGCTATTTGAAAAAAAATAGCATGCCACAAGCTCAGCAAACTCCATAATTAAGTCCAAATCGTTCAAAATGGACATAGGATTTCTACAAATTAAATTTTGGCATTGACTATTCCAATACTCAAAACAAAACTGCAGAAAAAAATAGCTCAATCCCACATGTGCCCTTCAAATGCTGGCACTAGGGCCAGAAAATATTCCAGTCACCACATTGCACAACAGTCTCCTGTTTCTTGTTTTATAACATTTGCAGAGGGTCTGTGTTATTTAATATATGTTCAGCCTGTATTTAGGGCTGCTGACTGCTAACAGTGTGAGGAGTCACATTCAACTGTTCTCTTTCTTAGCAGAATAATGTGTATTGCTCAGGGTGCAATGCACTTGGGCAACATCCATAGTACACTGTTAGCATACCTAAAAATACTTCAACTGGCAGAAAGATGTATTCTTGTCCTCTTTCTGTGCTGGTTGCTTATGACATTGTTTGGAAATCTAAACTTGGAAGCTTGCACTTTGCATTTATTTTTTTACCAGATTTGCTGTATTATTGCACAATTATTATCTACTGTAGTATGCCATGGAATTTGCTTCTTGTTCTTCTGCATTTCTTTAACCTGAATTTGTTCCTGGCTCAGTCTGGAACAGAGCTTGCTTTCAAAAATTCCTCAGGAGGCTTTGTTTCAGTAGCCTTTTCTTGCTCATACAGATAGGCTGCATGTGTCTGTACTGTCACTTCACTGTCACTGACATGCCAGCAGACACATCCAGCCTGTTTTGATATTTCCCTGACAGGCAGGAGTAAAATCCTTCAAAATAAAAGCAGATTTTTTCCCCTAGACTACAGCAATTTGATGGTTTCTTTAAATAATAGTGGTGGTTTTTTTCCTTAAAAACTATATTACCAGTGATACCACCAAAAATGAAGAGTAAAGAAAGTTACCTAACTAATACTGAAGTTAGAAATGTCTCTTATTTTTTCTTTCTTTTTTCTTTTTTTTTCTCCAGTAAATGCATTTGCACTACATACAAACTGTGATACTTTTAGCTTGCTAGTAATAATCCATTCATGCTTTGCTTGGATGAACCAACCTATTTCTAGGCTTTTCTGTCCTCAGATACTCCTAGTATTCATCCCCTGGGAATTCTGTGCTTAAAAAAACCAGCTTCCATATAACTGCATGAATACATTTTTCTCCAGAGGACTCACCTTAAGCATTTTTAATAGGTAAATAGAAAACAACCTTTTTATACATCCTTGAATTTTTCCCTATATCCCATTTACCTTCTTTTGAAGTTAGATCTTGGGATAAATAGTGCCTTTGAATTCCTAAATCCAGTATCCTGCAAATTAACCTCTCATTTATGATTCCTTTGAATATATCTGGGAAAATACACTTGTGGTCTGTCTGGCCATGGGATCCCAAAGGAGTTAAACCACATTTATCACTACCTCTAAATAGAAACTGGAAGCAAAAGTCAGACTCCTTTGAAATCCCATGTTTTTATAAATTGTCCAGAATAGAAAATTAAAGGCAAGAAAACCCTGAAAACAGAGCTACCTGTGAACATATATATGTATATCATATGTACAATCTGATAGAAAACATGCTTCACTTGATACCTATAAAATAATGCTACACAGGTGTTAATGCATTTCATCTCCTTAGCTGGTGTGTTAGTAGAGAAAGGAAAAGAGAGAATAACTACTGGTGAAAACATTTTTCTTTCTGGAGGAAATGGGAATACAGGCTACTACAAAGAGTTAAAATAGCCCTTTATTTTGCCCAAAGGGTGCTCCTATCCTTGTTGTATTGTGTTAGTCCCCAGAGCAGATAAAATGCTTTAATGTAGGTTGAAAATCTCTGTGCATGCCAGGCTGCAGATGATCCCCTGTGTCCCAGACAGGTGCTGCACAGACTCACACTGTGACGTCTCAGTGCCTGTCGCAGGGCTTTGGCAATCAGCACAATCAGAAAACCAACCTCAACCTAAGCAGTCATTCAGTTATCTACTCCCACAGCACACAGATCTTTTCACAGTATATTTTTTATATTGATTCCTGAAAAATCCAATTTTATTTTTTTTAAGCATGTGTTCATTATCCTTGGAATGGACCAATACAACAAAGGAGTGTGAAAGGGAAATCTTCTAACAAACAGGGTACTTTTCACCTAATAAGCGGCCAGATTCAGATAAAGGCATGTTTAAAGGGCTGAAATTGCATGAAGGTTCAAAGGGTGAACCAAACCACACTAACCAAGTCACCGAAAAAGATAAATCAATTAAATAAAAACAAACCACATACACATAACACAGACAACCACCAACAACAAGAAAAACACAACAGGAAGTGTGGGGAGAAAGGATTATTATATCATGAAAATGTGGATAGGATTCAGACAGTCTCAGCTATAAATCACTAGAAACCAACAAACTTCACTGGAGAAATGTCACTAGATGTTTTCCAGGTTTCTCCTTCTTCCAAAGAGTGCTCATTCTTCACAAGTGTCATAAACAGAATAACAAGCTAGACAGACCTCTTCTCTAATCTACTAAGGCATGAGAGAATTGAGAAAAGAGAAATATAGGTTACAAATTGCATTTAGGATAGCAAACTGAGATTATTGTTTAATGAATGAAACAGTGATAAAGTAATAGTAGGGATGTATAGCCATTCTTGCTCTCACTGATATGTGCTGCAAGTCTTAACCGTGTCTATTTTAAGGTGGGTTCCTGGTTTCCAGGTGGAGCTTTGGTGTAAGTGCTGCCATTTATCTTTGAAGCCATTATCTACACTAGAGATTTTTTTCTTCCCCCACTTTTTTCCTTTACATTGTCAAAGAGGAGAAATGTTTTAAGGTATCTTGCATACCATAATACAGAAGATAAAAATACAGTTTTATTTGAAGGTAGACATAATTGGTGCCACGTCGCGTCTCGCTCAGCCCTGCCTCGGGATAGCTTGATGGAACCTCAGGGCTGGGAGCGCCGCTTATTCAGAGGGTTTGAGTGATCCGATCGCAGCCAGGATCGAGCCCTCACACAGGAACCAGTGGCCCAGAATGTGGGCTCGCCAGAACCTCTCACGCAGCAAGCAGGTATCTCAATGGCGCTGCCCCAGGCTGGGCAGCCTGACCTCAGTAGGTGCAGATAGTAGCTCGCTGAGCGCACGGCAATCCGGAGCACGAAGAAAAGGAGAGGGAGATTTCTGGCGGGGGTGCAGATGGTTTATTACAGTCCAAGAGAGACCAGAAATCTGCCGAATCACGCACCAAACACAAACTTTTAAGGCACAATAAACAGGGCATGGAAAACACTAACATCCAATAATGCAGGGCTTACAGGGTGGGACACAGTAATAACAACCAATTATTAAAGATTACCTAATAACTGACCAATGAACTGTCGAACTGCGAAGAAGTCTCTGGAAAGGGAGGCTGGGTTTGTGCTTCTCTCCACCCCAGGAGATATCTAAGGGGTGTTTTTTAGACCTCCAACTCCTCTTCCTGAGCATCCTCGGATCCCGTGTCACTCAACCACTGTATAGCCAGTGCCTGAGCAACAGGCGGGGTCCGAGCCCCCCTGAGGGAAGGCACCACCACAAATTGGCAACAAACATATTGGATTATTTTAAAAAATAATCCGGAATGTACTGAAATTTTATTGTTTTTTTCCAAACTTAAATCAGTATTCATGGGCATTTTTGCCTCTGCTCTCTCTAAAATTTCTGTTTGCCTTGAATTAGAGTAATGCAATTAGACAGAATTTGGAGAGACCACCCAGACAGAGTATGGCATTTTCCTCAGTGTTACATGCTCCGAAAGACACTGCCTAATAACTTGGATGCCTTTTCCCCTTAAAAAAGTTGGGTTTTTAACTGAAGCAATTTGCTACAAACAGAAACGTGGATTTAGATCTTTCAAAAACCTTAACTAACCAACTACTTAAACTGCACAGTAATGCTCCCAAGAATCAAGAGGATTCTGTTCCTATCATGTGTGATGTAGTCATCTCCCCTATATTGCTGCTCTGTTCTACCTGTGTATTTCACTCACTCAGTGCAATAGCAATTATAGTTCCTCAGTCATACAGAATGAAAGGGGAATATCAAAATATGTTAACAGTTCAAACTGTCCTTGCAATTTGGTAAAACTGCTAACCTTGCACAGAATTGTTGCCTGGGCAGAGTATTCCCAGGAGCACTATCTTAAAAAGAGTTTCAACACTTTATGTCATTACCATGGCTCCCTAAATCTGCTCATTAGTTGGACCAAAAGGTTTCCAACGATAAGAGCCAATCAAATTCTCTTAAGAACCTCATTCACAAGGCCAGAGTACTACATAAAGATCCAGCAATATGTCCTTTATTTGCTCTCAATAAGAAAATGTTAACAAAAGACTTCACAGGGCCAAAACTTCATTTTCCAGCTTCTTAATAGCTTAAATAACTGCTTTAAAAGAATGATGTTTTTAAAAGGAAAGTTGAGTGATCACAGTGCTGAGCTTTCCTCTGTCTACATTTTCATCTCTATCTTCTGCTAATCAGATGTCACGCAAGAAAAAATAGTAATATAAAAATGAAAACAACTAAAATCTCTGCCCTGAACTGAGGTATTTTGCTTGCCTTATTTTTGTCCTTAAAACCAGACCTCTTTCTTTCATAATCTTGACAGCAAATTTTGCATTAGAAAAACTAAGTCGAGCACAAAAGAGTTAGCATGTGGAAAGTTAGCAGTGAGGGGAATGAAAGAGAGATGCAGATGGCTGAGTTGCAAAGATACAATAGAAGAAGAGTAATACCAAAAAAATCCATCAAGCATGAGAGATAGACAGTAAAAAGTAGTGCAAATATATACTCAAATGGAAAAATATTGAAAAGTGAAGCAAGCCCTCTTCAGGTATGTTTGAAAACTTCCTGGTGTGCCTACTTCTTTATATACATCTCACAATATCAGACTGGATTATTTCATTGATCAATTATCAAAGTACATAAATTTGTATTCCCATATTCAATATGGTCAAAAGGATGAAATACCTAAATAATCAGTATAAAGCTTTACAGATTTTTTAGCAAACCACACTCATTCTAACATCTAGTACATTAAAGGTAAATCAGAGAAATCAGCAAAAAGTGTTTTTTTGTGGTGGTTTGGTTGGGTTTTTCATTTTGTTTTGTTAGGGTGGGGGTTTCTGTCCATTAAGAAAATAAAAAAAATTGTGGGAACATTTGTTTATGCAGTGATGCTCTAAGTGATACTGGAGAAACAGTAACTAGTCTAGCTGCAAAATAACACCTCTATTTGCAGCAATATTTTTCAACTGTATGAATTCCCCAAACTGTTTCATCATATCAGTACTTGTCCTGACACACAAGGGCAGTGGTTGTTTGAGGTAACACTAAAGTAGAAAGTTACATGGAACCACAGTTTTAAGAACCTCATTCCTTCCTATCTGGAGCCCTAGTAGGATTTTATGTAGTCAACACACCTGTAAGTGTGCAATCAATAACAGGGTCACTACAGACAGTTTATAAAATTAGTGAAGCTGCGTGCAAGATTCTCTTAAGTCTTCTTGGGTTATTTTATTCCTTTTGCACCATATTGCATTTCCCCCATGCTTATTCCTGTCACATTTCATTGCACTACACTTTAACATATTCAGTTTGGATTGTAACTGGTCTCTTTGCAAAAAGTTCGTTTCATCCCTTGAGATATCTGTTTCTTTAAAAGAAAAGTAAAATCCTGTCTACCCTGAATTTGGAAAGAAATGAATGGATATTTTTATTTATAAAGATTTTATCAATATAGCAAAAAAATCACTTGGAAACTTAAATTGCATAGAAAAGCCTGAATCTCTACAGAACACATAGATTTCAGATAACATTTATTGTGAGAGGCAAACAACAAGACAGATAATTCTAGTCTAGTAAAAATGCACAAAATACACTTTATCCTCAATGATTATAGCAGACTCTTTCCACAGTGCAAACAGTAATTCACAGATTAGGGATCATTAGGGAGCATTTTAGCCAACTCAAGTGCTTAAACAGAGTGCCACTGTGATTTTCTGCACCCTTAGTGTACAACCAAGTTGTTCTCCACAAGTATGTGGGTTTTTTTTTCTGTGTCTGCTAGTCCTGTGAGGATTTTTCCAAAAACCTAGAGCACCTGAAGTGGCACTAGATGTCTGTGTTTGGGCAAGAGCAATGCTGCCTTCTCTGTCATGAACTGTATCACAGATACATTTTTACAGCAGATGATAGCATCTAATCACATTGACTGGATTTGCATTCTTCAGAAGCAGCAACATAAACAGCAGCTGTGTTTACAGCAAATGCAGCCCTCATCACACAGCCTTAGAAATGCTATGTGGTTTAGCTCCATGGTTTAGCTCAGGGACTATTTTTCAGAGTCTGACTAAGGTCTCCTCAGAAAGCTTTCAGACCCAGCTACAGTAGCAATGATCAGAATAGGGCACTACCAGATGGCTGTTTCTTTTCCGTCTCCACCCTCCCTTCCTGGCCTCACAGAAGTCTGCCCCAGTTGACACCAAAAGGTTTAAGGAAATAACCTTTAAAAATAACCTTGCAGTGGAAGCAAAAGAGTGCCATGTATGGAAATGGGGAAGAATCAGCAACTATCTAACAAGACAAATTGGAAAAGATATCTGAAACAGGCAGCCTTATGGGGAGTTAGGAGAGCTGGTGGGTATTTAGTAAGGGAAGACCCAAGACTGGGAGTAGGATCTGAGAAGAGGCTGGAAATTAATAGTGAAATTAAACTGCTTGAGAGTCCAGCCAGAAAAGCAGAGTACAAGATATGTAGTGGGGAGATGGTCAGAGCAACTATGTTACTGCTTAGCACAGTAACATGGTTATCCTACATACCTACTGCATATGTTAGGGAACAAATAATTATTCTCTGCTTTAAATTGTTTGCATCCTGCTGACAGAACCTCTTTCATGGAATAAAAGACAGCTAGAAAAAGCGACCCAGTAAGGGAGGGTTATTCTTCTCTCCCTGTTTCCATCATCGCTATTACTTTATTTTTTACAGGTTCCCATGTGAGCCAGCAGCCTTTTGGAGACTTTCTAGCTTGCAGAAGACATTACATAGATCTTTCTGCAACCCCTGGGAGTACTTTTCATTGTGTTCCCTCTGATGGCCTGCTAGAGCACCTTGATCTACTGAGACTTTTCCTGTGATGTTAGATCAGTGATGGCTGTGTTTCTCAAACACTCAATATCCTATCTTCATGGATATCCTACCCTCATGCTCTAAAAACTGCTCTGCACAAGCATTTGACAGTTTTTCTCAGATGCAGGTTCTCCTTTCTTCATATACTTACACCCCTTCCCTGTGCAGATATCCTGGCTCTGATTAGGACAGGGTTAATTTTGCAGTAGCTGGGAGGTGGCATGGCCAGGACTCTGAGGTTATTCCATACCACCTCATGTAATGGCTGAGGGCGGGAGAAAACACCTGTCTCTCTGCCAGGGAGAAAGAGTTCCTTCTGGTCAAGAAAACATGGCATGGGAGCCATCTAGTATTGCTTTACTGTCATAGGCTTTCCATGTGAATATTTTTCTTTTCTTACACCTTTTGTTTTTAATATTGTTGCTGTTACTGTTCATTTTCTTATCTCATTATTGTTTCCAGTAAACTGCGCTTATATCAACCCGTGATCTTTGACATTTGTGACTCTAATTCTCCCTTCTGACCACCCACAGTGAGGGTGAAGGTGGGATGGAAGAGAAGTGGAGGAGTCAGTGAGAAGCAGTGTCACTTTGGAGAGTGTTTGGAGAACTAAATTGAGGAGTACCATTCCTAAACCACAACAACAACATAAAGAAGCAAAGTTTTTAACAGAACAGAAGTCAGCACACATCGTAAAGCACAAAGAAAAAATGAAAGGTTTTCCATTATGTTCATTAAGGATTGGATGAATCTTTAGATTTCTGTTGTGGCAACTCTAACCTGAAGTAATTTATTTCCTCACCAATGTGTTTCCTTATATGTGTCCACATTATGTTATTGATCCAAAGAGCCTATTGCAAAAGGCTTGTATAAACATGTATGCATCATTAAGTTTTTTATATCAAGGGATGGATAAAAGCTAACAGCATCAAAAATGAATATTTGCTTCCATAAAGAACTGCTGGTGTCTTATTAATATTTTTCCTTTAGAGATCATTATATTTTGAAAAGGCTGTTCATTCAATATGACATTTTCTGCATGTTTCATTGTTCCTGGTCATTGCAAAGTATGAGGGCATAAAAGGAACTTATTTTTCTTGTGTTCATTTGCTTCTACTGTCTCATAATCATAACAGAACATAATCATAACAGAATAATATGATAGATAAGAAGCATAGTTAGTAAGTAAAATAAAATTTAAAATCTCCAATACAGTTTCTATACCTTCTTAGTGTAAAATGATGAAACACAGATGAAAATACTCTTGTTGGCCACAGAAAAAAAATGGAAATGTTCATGCTCATTTTGGGGCGCAGCCTTTGGTGTTCTGCATGTCTGAATCTCCCACTGTGGGGCTCAACCCACTCACGTGATTCATTTCTACAGTAGACAACACTGGTGTGTGCAAGACTCCACCACTGGTGGGAACCTTCCTCAATCAGCTAGGAACCTTCCTCAGTGCTTTCCCTGCCTTCCTGACAAGACATGTCCATCCATTCCATAATATTCCTCATAGCCTAAGAAGCTTTCTTAAAAGAAAAGGAAGATGTTACAGTGGCACAGAATCAGGTACCAGTATGCTGAGATATTTGTCAGTAGAAGAGGTTTGTTAGCTCACTGCTCCTGGATCTGATGGAATCATGGCAAGCTGATGCTTCGGACAAGAGGAGGTGAACAAGGATATGTCTGGGAAAGATCATAAAATATTTGTAATACTTGTATCTAAAAATCTGAATCAAACTTTTCACTGAAAGAAAGCCATGGTATCATCAGTAACCTGGGACCATCTGGGTCTCAGAACTGGCCTGCATGTGAGCCCCAAATGGCTCAATCTCTTAAAGCAAAATCTCTGGGTCCACAGCTGGCTTTGTCATTTGGTGTCAAGGACAGTTTGAGCTGAAAAGGCCCTCCTGCAAGACTGCTACATGGTTCCTGAATTATTTTCTGTATACAAGGCAAATCCTTGCTGCTGGACAGGAGTCAGCTCTGTGAATGAATGAATGAATGAAAGCTCTGATAACAGCTTTCCAACCCTGAGAGCTGGAGCAGAAAAGTGAGGGTAGAGATATCAGCTATGGTGTGTGGACATAGAATGGATGTTGTTCTATGCTGAGAGAAGTATCACAAGCAGTTTTGGGAACCATTCTAGATCAAGTTGTCTTTTGTTAAGTAGGAGTAGGGATAGCCTCCAGTTTTAATCTTATTCTTACACTGAAATGGTAGCAGTGGAGTGGTTAGTAGTTAAAATCCGCCCATCTGTAATATTTAGAAAGATTTATTTCTGGCATTATTTACATAGTCTAGCAGAGGACTTAAGGTTTACCCCGTACCATGAATGTAAATAAGAAGCTCAGAGCTGTGCAATTACTTGTCTGTCTACTTCTTCAACAGTAGCTGAAGTAGCCAACTACTAAATCTGGAGCTGCTGGTATGTATCAGCATAAGCACAGTCTCTTTTATCCATCCATCTTAAAGCTAGAGTTTGAAAATCTCATTATATACAGCAACTCTTCAATTCTTCTTTCCAGTTAGCCCTTTGCTCCAGCCTTTCCCTAAAATATAGAGGTACCAATATCTGCACATCAAGTGTCTTCCTTGGAAATAATAACCAAAGACATCTTGAGGAGTCTCTTTTAGGTATTTATTGCACATCATCCACAGTATTTATGCTATTTCGCAATAAAACCTTCATTGGCATTAGTTGCTGACTTGCTAATTACTTAGATATAATATTGGATACTGAAAAGTTCACAGCATTTTGCTCTTACATGATTTATGATCATTGATAATTTCAGTTTGCAAAGGCTGTTCATCTTGAAAGTGATAAGGAGAGAAAATACCTGTCATTTTAATCAAGGAAATTACCAAAAAGAAAGAAAATTGACCTCTGTTTTCCATGTCTGATCACATGAGATAACCACAGGCCATCATAATTCAGGTTAGCCTACTGCTTTATTATCATATTCATGCATCAGGTTGCTTGGGGACCTTTCTGAGTAACAGAAGTCAGTAACAGTGCTGTAATTTAACTTGTTTTTCATTCAGGGAGTAGATAATGGATTCTTTGCGTAAATAGTATTGTCCATTGGATTTCAGCCCATATAAAATGAAATAAGACAAATGCTGTTTGTGGAAAAAGAATAAAGATTGTCCACTACAAGTTTCAATAAACATTTTCATTACCAGACTGATTTGATTTATTTCTAAAAATTTTCTTTATTATTTGCATAAAATTTTTCATGTTTGAAGTTAGCAATGCATATACAGATGTGAATAATAACTGGTGATATTTGTGTTTTGGGGGATTTTGTATATTTATTTCTTCTTTTCTTGTGGAAGTTTTGTCAACCTGTTCATACTGATTTATAGCCCATCAAAAGACAATGAACTATAACATAAGAAATCTTCTTGTAACATAAATCTGCATACTTGTCAAAATATGTTGAAATGTGATAATTGTAATGAATATTGGGCTAATTATCCTTCTTGTTCTACATTTCTTAATAATATTTTTCTTCTGTGGCTGTCATTATCAGTAAAGGCATAGCCAGTTCATCTGTTGAGTAAGTATCTTTCCACTACAGAAAAGTACAAAGCATGACAAATTATACAGGACCAAAATATTTTGAGCTAGTATTTACAGCCAGTCATTTAAAAAGTAAGTAAAAATATTAAATAGTTTGTGATAATTAAACAACCACAATTTAATTAAATAATGGAATAGATTGTCATATTCATACTCAGATATTAATCCTCCTCACTAAACTCCTGGGCCCAAAAGTGTGGTTTAAGTATCTCCCAAAAATCAGATTTGTATTCAGACAGGGACAAGAGAAGAGTGGAACAGAGGGGAAAGTTACAGGCAATTCTCCTGGATGAGTTAAGAGCAACAGTAAAGAATACTCTCCTCACATTTCAGTATAAGCACTTACTCTCATGGTCAGAAAGAGGCACAGCTGGATGAAAAAACAAGGACCAGGCAAAGTTCTGGGTTCAGCTTTGTTGGGTTCATGTTTCATTCAAAAAGTTTCAGTCAAAAAAAAATCTGTTACAAGCTCTGGAAATGTGTGAATTCCAGCATCTCATATATTGACAAATAACCAAATTTGGGAAAGCAGTACTGCTTTGCAGGTACCTTGCAGGCACCCACAGTGACAGCAGCATTGGGGGTGAGGGTTCAGCCCCTGTGCGGAGCAGCTGGGGCTGTCCCATGCCACACACAGTTGGTTCCAGTGGCTCCTGTGGCCCCATCACAGGCACAACTGAACCTGTTGGAAAGATATTTGAAGAAACTCAGTCATCAAATTTAGAAATAACATATTTAACAAATACTGGTAATCATAGGAAGATACCTCTTCCTCTGGTTAGGATGTAATTTGGTTGCTTCTAGAAGCACATTAAAAACTTCTACTAGAAAATTATTACAGAAGTTCCTATCAAATTTATCTTGCCAATGGGTGGTGCTTTTTGTTCACATCCTTTAGGATTTATCAAGTTTTATGCAAAGGTTGCTTCTTAAGTAGATCTATGAAGGTCACTCAGTGGCAGAAAGGTCTATATTCTGGCAATAAGGTAAGTGGAAGCCCCTTCTGTTCATCACAACAGGTGAGCAACAATTAGCAGACTGAATTTATACTTTCTTTGATATTATTGTATTTCTTGATGAATAAAATATTTTAGAATCACTAGGAAGTGTTTAAACCCTTTTTTCTCCCTGCCCTGAAGCTTATGATCATAGGATGAGAAGTTTATTCAGTTTTCACCAAAATGAAAGTAGTCAGTGACATGACAGGCAGAATCAGGAGCTGCCTACTGTAGACTGTGCAAAGCTGTCACTCTCAGGGCACAGCCTCACATAGCTCCTCTGGTAGGTGACTGTGGAGCTTGAGCGAGACCACAGGGTTTCTTTTCATAGGAAGAATCACAGGGAGCATTTCCCTTAGAATACCAAAACAGTGCTGCACTGATACATGTCAGTTCTGATATTCAATAGATCTTACAAGTAAAGAAGTGGTAATAAAGGACAAGCTGAGTATTCAAATTTCCACTGTTGAGCAGCTGAATTAACCTACTGCTTTTGTGAGACAAACTTTTTTACTGCTGTTCAGGTGTACTGCAGATTGCTGTATCTCCTACACTCTTTTCAAGTGCTTGCTTTGTAACTAAAACAGTTTATGATGCTCTGTTCTTTTTCTGAGGAACTGTAAGATGAGAATTGCAAGAGTGCTTGTGAAACACAAGCTGGTACACAAGCACCATCTGTTTTTGAATCCTGTTTCTGTTTCAGAACTGTTCTGCTTTATTTTGACAGCTGAATTCTTGTTTTGCTATTTTGATGTGTTCTATGTATGCCTGTTACATATCCTGCTTGCTAGAGAGAGGGGTTCTTTGATAGAAGAAATGCAAAGCATGAAGGAGGAATAAACCTGTCAATTGCTGTCTGCCAATGTTACTTTCACTATTAAGTTTAAAATTATATGTGATAGCCATATTAAACATTTCATACATGCATGGTACACTTATGCATATCCTATCCTCCTCTGTGTTCCAGAAAACCTAAATATTCACACTTGCAATTTGCAGTTATTTACATCTATATCTATCTCTATCTATCTATATATCTATATCATCTAGATAATCTCTCTCTATCTCTATCTCTATCTCTATCTCTATCTCTATCTCTACCTATATCTAAATCTACCTATACCTATACCTATACCTATCTTTATCTATATAATCTATATCTCTATCTATATCTAGTCTATGTCTATGTCTATGTCTATGTCTATGTCTATGTCTATGTCTATGTCTATGTCTATATCATCTATATCTATATATCTATGTCTATAACTATATCTATATTAACTATCTCAACACAATGTTAGCTGTTTCCAAGTCCATATAGGTATATCAGTAATATCTACGCCCTCTTTGCCATTTTGTGCTTTCTAGATGTTTACATTCAGGATTGTATTTCAGGCGATACTTTTCAAAGGCTGAATGTACAAATAGATTTATATACATATATATGTAAAAGTGAATAAAAGACCATTTAAATAGCCAAGTTTATGTTTAACATGTCTAATTTATTGGAGCATGTACAAAAATTTATTGTAGTAATGTCTCAGTAACGACATGAAGGAAGGAAGGAGACAAGGAACACCTGTTAAGAGAGTAAGGAGCAACTGCCGGAGAAACTCCAAGCAACTGCCAGCAACTGCTGGGCAAGACCCGCCCTGTTTATTTTATATGCATTTTAGAAATTACTGTCCATTGGAGGAAAGAGCTTATCCTCCCGCAATCACAGTGGTCAAAGGAAATGTCCATCAAACTTCTGTGCCCAGGAGAAAAGAATGTAAACAGTAAGAAACTGTTACAATAACATGGCTATGTTTACATAGAAGAATGTGAGAAACTAGCTACAAAAGAATGATAACATCCAGAACTGCAAAAGTCAGGGCAACAGTAGTAACTCCTTCGCTCTTTAGAAAATCATGTTCAGCAATGAAATTTGCCTGAAAAAATGTTTACATTCATTCTTTTAAAGCTCTAGAAATGGCAGTGTACCACTCTCATGCTTTAACCCTAACTGACAGCTCAGCCCCACCCAGCTACTTTCTCAGTCACCTCACAGTGGGATGGGAAGAGAATGGGATGGGTAAGAGTGAGAAAACTCATGGATTGAGAAAAGACAGTTTAATAGGGAAAGCAAAAGCTGCACATGTAGACAAAGCAAAACAAGGAATTCACTGACCACATACCATGTGCAGCCAGGTGCTCAACCACCCCCAGGAAAGCAGGGCCCCATTACACATTGCGATGACTTGGAAAGACAAATGCCATCACTCTGAACATGCCCCTCTTCCTTCTTCTTCTACCAGCTTTACATGCTGAGCATGATGCCGTATGGTCTGGAATATCCCTTCAGGCATTTGCGGTCAGCTGTCCTGGCTGTGTCCCCTCTGTCCTCTTCCACCTTCTTGTGCCTCCCCAGCTCCCTCACTGGGGGGTGGTATGAGGAGTAGAAAAGGCCTTGATGCTGTGTAAGCCCTGCTCAGCAATAGCTGAAACATCTTCGTGTTATCATCACTGTTTTCAGAACCAATTCAAAACACAGACCACACAAACCACTATAAAAGAAATTAACTCTATCCTAGATGAAAGCAGTACAGCCACAAAATTTTCACCTGAACGTACCGCACTCAGGCATGTAAGAGATTTTTTTTTTTTGTTTTAAAAGAAAATGCAAAGTTTGTTCTTGTTTAACAGGCAGGACACATTTTTGCATTTTAAGAATTTCAAGACAATTTCTAGGTGTCTAACTTTGAGGATTCTGTTTTTGTCAGCATATTCCACTTTACATGAAAAAATTGTGCACTTAGCAGAATGCTTAGTGTTCGTATATAAACACCACCTGTCATCAGTGACAGTCATGTTGCAAGTAGGATCATGAAAATGCTGACCAAAAAGAAGTCCAACTGGAATTATCAAATATAATAATGGGAATTGAGTGCTGGGTTTTGGTAGTTTTTGTTTTGTTTGGGTTAATTATTTTGGAGAGTTTTGTGCTTCTGATTTTTATTTTCCCCAACAAAAGCTACCTTTCAAATTTTTCAGTAGGAAAAATAAATAGGAAGATATAAATATACAAAAATATATATGTGTCATTCTGCCTTCCAAGATCAGCTCTAACTTTCGAAGATCAGCTTCCAGTTTCTGTAAGGCACATTCCTTGTCAGAGTAATGATTTTCTTATTCTTTGTTCATTCATGATCTTTTTTTCCCTTTTTTAAATTACATTTTCCTGTATAAGTAGGGATCAAAATTAATTACACTGTGATTGAGGACTGGTTGGTTTCACTACTTGTGAATTTAATGATGAACCATATCAGGAACTATGGTAGAACATTTATTAATTCTTTGTAATTTGCTGTTTAATCATTCCAACAAACACTGCAGTGCATTGCAAACAGTGTTTCCTGTCCATTTCAAAATCGAAAAAATGGACTTGACTGTTGTGGTGGTTTGACCATGGCTGGATGCCAGGTGCCCACTAAGCTGCTCTTTCCAAGCTCCATCTAACCCAGCTGCCACACTCTATTTCACGGAGATATCAATTGCATGGCCCACCCAACTGCAGCATGTTTCACACTCCTGAATAACCTTTGTGATGGCCTCCAGGGTCAGACTCCCCCCTCAATCACAAGCCATATGTTTGTTGCACGAAGCAAAGTAGTAGGAATTACAGGAACCAATGAAGAAAGAACTCTGCGAGGAGCAAGGAGACTGCAATGATGACCCCAGCTGGGCCAGTGTCAGTGCCCAATGCTCAAGTGTGCTGCTTCTCCTGTCCTGATCACCCATCCTGATCAAATGCAAGTCATAGCCTGCTTTTGAATATCTGAAGAGGTGGAGGAAGCCCATGAAACAGGAAAATAATATCTATCTGTGAAAGGACAGGACATAGTAGTTAACGAAAATGTATATGTCTGTACGTTGGGTAGAGAATAAAACTATTTTTTTTCTCTTTGTTTGTACTCAGGCAAACTTTTGTTTTCACTTTTGTAAACTGCTTTATCTCAACCTGTGAGTTGTTTTCCACCTTATTTTCTCTCCCCCGTCCAGCTGGGAAGGGAAAAAACAGAGTGGCTTGCTGGGCACCTGGTGTCCAGCCAAGGTCAAACCACCACAACTGTATGGAAAAAAACATCTTGACAGCATTTCCATCTGCCGAAAAGACACAGAAATTGATTAATTTTTGGTTGTAAAATAAATATATCAATTATATTTTATGATCTTTAGTAAAATAATAATCCTTATACTAAGGAATAACATTACAGTATATATTAAATCAGGGAGTTTATTTATTTCTAGAAAGATGGCAAAGTAGGATTTTTGACTGAAATGGTTATAATTCTTATGAAATAACATATTCCAATTTCTTGTGTGTGTCCACGGTTACAAATGAGGAAGAAACATTTAATCAACCTATAAATAATTAGAGAAACATATCACACCTTAGTCACAACAAATATGAGCCGTTGATCCCAAAATGAAATTCTCATTTGTCAGGTTGCATCTAAATTGCATTTCAATGCCTGAGATAGAAAACTTTAAAACAAGGTTTTATTATAGCAATATACATAGTTCTATTCTGTGCTGCATTAACAGAAATAATGTTTAAAGCCATAATAAATTTGCCAATTGAATAAAAATTATACATTGCTCATAAATGTGGCAAAATTACAGCCCATGCTATCACATTTAAAGAGTAGTCCCTTGGCTGATGAAGAGGATAGATTGAGAAAGGCAGCTGATCCGGTTATCACTTGCATTTTATGAGTTCTGAGAGTGACTATTTTACCAGGACTATGGCATGTGCTGAAAATCACAGGCTGTGCTGTGTTGGAAATTCTTTCATGTTCAAACTCTCAGTAAGATGAAAATGTGAAATTAATATTATAGAAAGCCTTTGAATCAGGCTGTCAGACCTATTCCACAGTAAGCACTTTAGCTCTTGGGTTTCTATTCTTTTCCCTTAAGCACTTCCCAGAGAGATGTTTTTCTGCCTTCTTCTTTAGGACATTAGTTATTTTCTTCTCCAAAATGTGTTCTGTTTTGTTTGCAGTAAATGACTAAGTAAGATTTTGGTATGTGAGTCTGTCATGCTTCAGAACAAAAGAAAATGTCTAGGAAGGGACATTTTAGGAAGTGAAAGGTATCCAGGTGGGACTCAAAACAAACTCAAAAACAAAGAGAAATGTCTACACAGAGCATAATACAAGTGTTGCTTGACTCTAAGTGATCTAAACCCAATATTTTCTTTGCAGATATCATGCCAGACTCCACTTCACTGAATGTTTGGTAAAACAGCACAGTGCAGGAGAAAGATTATTGTCAAGAGGCTGTTAAAATTCCCATTTACGAAATGGATCTCCTGCTTCCTGAACCTTGGCAAAGATTGAGGCTGATTAAGATAAAGTATGTCATTTTATCTCAGCCAAATCAGTAGGATAAATAAATATGCTGGTTTGGGTTGTGGTAGAGTTAATTTTCTTCACAGTGGCTGGTACAGGACTGAGTTTTGGATTTTTGTTGAACACAGGGTTGATAATATAGAGATGGTTTTGTTATTGCTGGGCAGAGCTTACATAGAGCCAAGGCCTTTTCTGTTTCCCATGCTTGCCACACATACATGTCAAAGAAATTGGGGGTGTTTGGGAGGTTAGAAGGAGACACAGCCATGTCAGGTGACCCAAAATGACCAAACGGATATTCCAGATCCCATTAAATCATGCTCAGGATATAAAGGTGGG
>VZRZ01005072.1:0-104607 GCA_013398175.1 Climacteris rufus | reverse complement strand
ATAACAATTACATGTGATAGGGCCCTGCTCTCGCAGAGATGGCTGAACAAAGGAAGCAGTGAATTAACTCTTTGTTTTGCTTTTGCCTTCCCTATTAAACTGTCTTTATGTCAACCCACAAGTTTTCTACTTCTATCCTTCTGATACTGTCCCTGATCCTACTGGTGTGGGAAGTGACTGAGTGGTTGTGTGGTACTTGGCTGCTGGATGGAGTTAAACCATGACAATAATAAGTCATAAAAATAACAGCAATGATCAAGAACAACACAGAGATTTTGTTTTCAAAAGTGTTCCCATGCTAATGGAGCATTGCAAAATCAAAACTTGTATGATATTTGATGAATTCTGGATGAGTTAAAAGATTGCAACACCCAAATTTGAGGTGATGAATGAACTTGTTTGACTAATTAAAGAAAATATACAGAATTGTTTTCTATTATGCTGAATAAACTACAGTTTAGATTAGTCAAATAATTAACAAAACTAAAAAAAAAAAAGAAACATGACATGTCTTAAAAGGCAGAGAAATATAGTATTTTGAAATTCAACTTTAAAGGAGGCTGTTCTGATGATCAAAGCTGTTCTTGAACTACCTCTTGTTTTGGCTTAACATGTTCCTGTGTAAGAACTGAAGAGTAAATGGTGATTAAAGGTGACTGAGACATTTTTCAGTTCATTGTTTTCCTCAGCAAAAGGTTATCACAGATAACAGTTTCAGTCCCATGCTAACAGTCATGCTGAAGCTGGAACAGATGATCATTTCTAAAAATCAATAAAAGTAGAAATCTGGGCATTGACTAGACTAATATTTCAGGCTTGGCTTGCAGTTCCTGTGGTATTTCCAGTCGATTTATTAGCAGGTAATGACACTGTATTCTTTGCAGTTCTCCCGAGCAATTTCACCATATCTCATCAATCAATCTGTCAGTGCATTTTAGAAATTCTACATATTTCTCATATGATTGCCCTTCACAAGAAAGTTGCTTGAACATTCATTCACTATCTTACATTAAAGTCTAAGGATGTCATTAGGATCACTTCTGAAATCCTTCAAGATATTTGCTTTCAGATAATGAGTGTTAAATGCCAGCAGACATTCAATGCATAATAAAAATTCTGGGCTGTGGAAAGAATGCAGAGAGGATAATGCATTTTAGAGAATGATTCCTGTGAGCACTGCTTATTTTGTTAGGTCTTAATGAAAGAACATAGAGACAGCTTAAGCTGTTTTGTTTGGAACTTAAAGAGTTTTATTAAAGCCATATTTTAAAATATATTGACTCTGCTTGAATCAAAATAGTGGCTCTTTTTGAAACAAATTAGGAAATTATGTATAACAGTTTTTCTGAACTATTATTTTTAGTTAAAACTGGAGTCAACTTTTGACTGCATGCTTTATTTGTTTATGTGTTTTTCTTTTTTTTTAGAGGAAAACAATGTTAGTTTAGGCAACATGACAGACAAATTAGTTGACTTCTTGGCTATAACTGATTCACATTCAAACAACCAGAAGCTCACACCTGCCCCTAACCAGTCTGTGCCAGTCTGTGTAGATGAGTCAGTACTTCCCAGAACAAAGCTCTATGTAAGACATCTTTTTCATAATATTTTATAATATTCATTATATATTTTTGTAATATATATTTGGAATTGAAAGGTATCAGAAAGTTAAAGATGTATTTAAAAATGTATAAATAACGTATCAAGATGTATAGAAGATAATAATAAACAATTAAGGGCATTTTAGCCAGAAGTTGAATTCACACTTTTTAATAAGCCCAGGGATCTAGGTTTTTAAAAATAAATTATTTCTATTTATCACCTTCTCTGTCTTCTGATTCTGAAAGTAAAATGTAATCATATCTTTTATTGTCAAAATTATCCTTATTATCATTAAGTAGCTATGACCTGATACCGTAGGTTTTTTTAATCATTATTTTAGGCTGTCAGTTTACCAGTGTTCTTGTCTGGCAGTTTATAAAAAGACGCATTCAGGTAATCCAGAGGTCAAACCAGTTCAGAAATATTTTTCTCTGGTTAATAAATAAGTGTCTTTGTATTTTCTCACTGGGACATGACCAAACCCCTGGAAACAAATCACGTTTTCTGGAGCAGGTTATCCTTATTAGGTCTTTTTTTAATGACTGAAGTATGGCTTTTCTTGCTAAATACAGAGTGGTGACAAATGTCTCATATCTTACAGAATAGTGAGGGCAAATCAGTTTCCACTTCACCTTGAAGTCTTGTATTTTGTGTTATCATAGTTTCCAACACTTCAATAATGTCACTGGTCTGGCATGCCTTGAGAGTTTTTTTCTTTCTTGGATGAAAACTACAAAGGGTACAGATTTACACTGAGGATAAATATAATCCTGCAAATTCAAATGCTGTCTTTAACAGGTGTCCTAAATGTAATCTGAGCACAGGGATATCTTTTCTTCCTTTTCTTTTTTTTCTGTTTAATTCAAGAGAACATGTTCATTGGTTGAACTGAAGCATTTGGTTACATCTTCTGGTGAATGCAGTCATCACTAATGATCTGAATGAGGGGACTGAGTTCACCCTTTGTAAGTTTGCAGATGACATCAAGTTGTTTGAGAGTTGTTTGGGAGTGTTGATCTTCTTGAGGGTAGGAAGGCTCTGCAGAGGGATCTGGACAGACTGGATTGATGGGTGGAGACAGAAAAGGACCTGGGGGTGCTGGTTGACAGCAGCTGAACATGAGCCAGCTGTGCCCAGGTGGCCAAGAAGGCCGATGGCATCCTGGCCTGTATCAGCAACAGTGTGGCCAGCAGGACCATGTCAGTGATTGACCCCCTGGACTCAGCACTGGCAAGGGCACATCTCAAATCCTGTGTTCAGTATTGAGCCCCTCAGTACAAGAAAGAAAGACGCTGAGATCCTGGAGCAGGTCCAGAGAAGGGCAACAGAACTGCTGAAGTGTTTGGAGCACAAGTCCAGTGAACAGCTGCTGAGGGAGCTGGGGTTGTTTAGATTGGAGAAAAGGAGACTCAGGAAAGATCTTATCACTCTCTACGACTACCTGAAAGGAGGGTATTGTGAAGCAGGGGGTAAGTCACTGTCATGGGTTAATAATAACTCATGAAAAAAATTATCTGAAGGTTTATGATTGAGAACAAGGATTTGTGAGAGAAATACTTTGAGGCAAACACCAGGCTTAGCTTAAAACCATAAACTACTTCATTAACAGAATTAGCAAAAATATTTAAGTAACAACATAAATATAAAGCACCTTCATTTTCTCCCTTCCCATCCACAGTTCCCATTTCTTTACCAAACACGTGGGAATAGACACATGGAGGAGATTCTCTTTGTTATACTATGGAATGCCTTTTCCTGCAGGGAATATAACCTTCTTTACCGTGTTTGAACAGTGCACAAAGTAGCATTCCACCCGATCTGCTACCACATAAAAACCCTTCCATGAATTAATCCAGTCGTCCCAAGAACTTACTCTGTGTGGGCCAGAAGTTCATGGGGTATAATTTTAAGGATGAGTTGCTTTAATGTTGGAAGCAAAGGCTCTCTGAGTTTTGTGATTCACCAGTCTGTTTTTGTGAACATCAGCCCCCCAATCAATTAATAAATGTAGCATTTGATACCTTAGCAATGCAACTTTAAAACAGCCTGCAAACAAGAACTAAAAAGCTATAAAACTACAGGGGTCCCTATTAAAATCTGTTTTGGTTATGTGCCTTAAGAGGTGCAAACCTTTCTGAAATTTGGAAGCGTGTAGACACATGGTCTGTGTTTCAAAGATCATTGCAACCTTTAGCTTAGAGAACAAAGTGTCTAATACTAAATTTTTAAGGCAAATAACCATGCTTTTAGGCAGACAGCACATATCCACATCTGCAACTATCCAGAAACACATGTTTCAAAGAGAGTTCTTATGATCATGTGAATCTTTGGGAAGTAGCAAACCGGTAAGCACTGAAAACATGATAGGAAGTCACCACACATCAGGAAACTAAACAGCTCTTTAGAGCACAGCAGTAGAGTGACATTAGCAGTGAATGACATGAAGGGAGAGGATTCCTGTGTTACAAGAGAAGAGCACTGAAGAAAATTCGGTGTGTTCCAGACACAGAAATGAGAACAGCTATTTTAAAGCAACCAAATCAGCGGTAGAGGACTAAAGGAGAAATCAGCAGTATCTGCCAAGCTTGGGAGTGATTATTGACAGGGAGAGGGAGAAATGGGATGCCATAGGCTAGCTAATGACTGTATGAGCATTCACCTGCGAAAAGCCAGGAACTGACAAGTCATTTAAAGAACTAGGAGAAAAAAATATCAGGACTGAAAGCTGTCAGGACTCTAGGAAGTATTTCAAAAGCTATTGACTCTTCATAGATCCTGTCTTTCTAAAAATAATCTCACTGCATAAAAAATGTGAAAGCTTCTGTTTCCAAATAACTTAAATTTTTCACTTGCAACACGGACGGAATAGGTGTGACCCTATATGGGAATTATTCATCATATTGTTCCACTTGTATAAGCCATTATTTTGTTCAGTTACAGGATTCGATCTAATACAGAGCTGTTTCTTTATAATCACTCTCTGTTTCATTTTGCATTTTGGCATAAGAAAAAAATTTATGACCTTGTACAATTTACAAGATAAGGCATATGGGAAAAAGCAGACTTATTATGAGAAATGTATGAAAGAGTAATATATACTTAGCAGGTGTTATCAGCATAGTGAGGCTATATTGCAAATATTTAGTGAACAGGAGATCTCTACCCTGATCCTGCAATATTTGATCACCAATGGATGTAGTTTTTGTTGATTTTTATGTTTTCTTGGAGAGGAAGCAGACTGTAGGGGTTTTGATCATGGTAAGCACTACATTGGCATAATGAAATACTTTTTTCCCTGAGAAAAATTTCACATAAAATATTTATTTTCACATTTATTATCACATTTCTATGTTAGTGTTCTGTAGCTGAAAAAAGAAGTTCTGTATTTTGAGTTCTTTTATGAGCAATTTTGATCAACAAATTATGGAAAAGAATGAAAGCCAAATAACATGAACAACTATTATCACTATTCAAATATTTACATGAAAACCCTACTGATTTTCAGGGATATGTTAAAAAAATTAATCTAAGAAATTAATTTGAGCTTTACCAGTTGTAGGAGCTAGATTTGGAAATGATTCCTGAGTTGGAACAAGACTAAATAATACTTGATGACCTCCAATTAACACCCCATAAGGTCTCCTTTATGAATATTTAAACCTTTTTATTTTCAGGGGAAGATAACCAACGGATCTTCTCTCATTTATTTCCACTGTAGATGTTGAACCATGAAGACGTAAAGAGGGATGGAAAATGGCATCCATCTTTAAAAGTGGTGTAGATTATTATTTCCTCATAGAAGTGAGTGCTTCAGATTTACATCAGCTGAAAAGGTGGTGAACTTTTCTCACTTTGAACATAAGAAACTTGACACCTAGTACTGATTAAATACAAAACCTGAGGTGTTCATTGAATCTTGTTATCTAGCTTCTGCAGTAATATAACCACTCAAGCACTGACCACCAATGACTAGTAAAATAAAATGCAAAATACTACAAACCCATACTTATTACACTAAAAATGCTTTGGAAATAGCTTGAGTACAGGAAGCTCTTTACATTAAGTGTCTTGTCAGGAAAGCATACTTATTTTCACCACTGCTCTGAAAATGCAGAATATTATTTTTGGAAAATAAGTTTTTACATTCAAACCTTCTGTGTTTTTTTTCTATTTTAAGACTTACTATGACCTTCAAATAATAACTTTTTGCAAGGTATACTGTGATACTATGTATGCATTTAGTAATACTTATGAAAAATATTCGGAAACAGGGTCATTTTAGTTTAATTTTTATTATGTCCTTGGAATTCTGTATTAGAACTAATAGAATAGAATAGTTATAGCAAGATATGAGATTTTTTAAATCCTCCTCAAATTTATGTTGCATTTTATATGAGACATGCTCTTGCCTGCCTAAGTGGGCTGTTCATAGACCGATGATCACAAAGGGTCAGATATCACTCTCTGACTCCAGTGTACTGAGACATGCTTGGCTCTAAACAAGTCTGCAGACGTCATCCTGAATTTCATGCAGAGGTTCTTCTTTCCTTCATATTTATTAACAAAGGAATTTGTTTCCACTTTTCTTCATGATTTTTGTGTGATATGCTTTATTTATTTCCTGTAAAAAGTATGACACACTTCACCAACTATAATAGGTTCTATATTAGGTGTTCTATTAATTTAGATAACATGATGTTCTAGGCAACCTGACAACATTCATAAAAGCTCTTAGAACTCATGTGTGCACCCCCTTGGAATTACAGACAATATGGAAAAATTTTCGATGATTGAAGTGCTATCTGGTTATCTTTAGAAATCTCCAAAATGAACATTCTTTATAGATGCATAGTGTTCCTTTCGAATTGACAGGCTGTATTTATGTTGAAAAGTTGAAAATACTATTTTACTGTATAATTTCAAGTGAAAATGTAAGAAAACTGATAATGGGCATGAGTCTGGGGGGAAGGATTACATTCCAGAATGTTTAAACCTATTTTGCTTTTAACTTACATAGTGTTTACATAACATCTTAAAACAAAAGCTGCAAATGATCCAAAATTCACAGTCAAAGTTAGATATTTTCCATAAACACAAATAAATACTGTGCTATTAAAAACCACAGGTATATAATATGAGCACCAGATAATATAGTGCATGTCCGTGAATACGCTTCTCAGAATAGCTAATGCTTCAGAATAAAGTTTCATGGGTACATTAAGAAAAATTTTAGTCAGAAAAGAGTCTATATATGGTGAAGTATTTAAAGCTGATCAATACTTGATGAGAATTCTGTGGGGAAGTAGAGATCTCTTATGTTTCATTTTTTTGTAGGTATTGGGTTGATGCATATTTTAATTTAAACAAAACCCAATATTATCTATTTAGGTCATGTTTATGTAAATACTCCTGTGACTTGGAGCTTGTAATATCTGAACACTGAAATACTATAAATTGATATAAAATATAATCTGCCTGAAAAGACTAACAAAGCTGCAAACATTAGTTCTTTTATGACCATTTTCTTTAGCACTTGTTTTATCATTCATAAGCACCATTGTAAAACAAATTTAATTTTAAAAGACCAGACAATAAACATGATTTCTAGCCAACTGAAACATTGCAGAATGTATCATTTCATCATTTATTCTACTCGTCTTACTTGGCCAATAAATAGAAGCTTCCTGGAAGTACTACCTTCTTCATCTTGATGGATTGCTTGATACACATTTCCATAGCATTAATAGGTGTTTGTTTGCCATGATTCTCTGTTTATATGTAAGGGGAGTTATTTTTTAGGTTGGGTTTTGTTCTGGATATAAAGTACAGTTAATGCACACTCTTAAATTATTCCTTAAATGAATTCTACTTTTGTAAACAGAATTAGGAGAGTGAAGGTGAGGTAAAAGAAAGCTAGAAAAAAGGACATAAGAAAAGGGATTTTTGAAAACCTTCCGAACTGTTGATGCTTTTAAACAGCTCACTTGGAGTATTTTTTTCTTTAGGTGTACTGATTCCTAATAGAATCAATGGTCTTTCTGATGAAAATGCCATGGGAAGGAAATTGACACCAGGAAGTCTCCACAGTTCATTTGGATCTGAAGGCTCTGTGAATGATAACATTACACCGCATAAACTCATTACAACTTACACAGTTAGAAAACTGTGAAATCAAGAGGTTAGGAAGACACTGTTTTAAGATTGCCTATCAAAAGGAGTTTTATCACATAATCACAGAATTGTGAGACTGGAAAGGACCTCTGGAGTTCATCTAATCTAACATCCCTTGCACCTAGAGGTGGTTGCACTTAGCACATCCAGATGTTTTTTAATACATTCAAAGATGGTAATTCTACAACCTCCTCAGGAAACCAGTGCCAGTGCTCAGTCATTTTCACAGTAAAAAAATTGCTCCCTGTTGTTTAGCAGGAATCTCCTGCATTTCACTTTGTGATCGTTTGAAGTTCCAATCACGATATGAAACTCAAATTTGTGATGGGGACACTATAAAGTCCCAATCACAAATATTCAGGAAGTTGCTTTCTTTTATTATGTCCTTTTCCTGAGTTGCCTTTGAGATATATATACACACACACACACGTACACACACATAGTACATATCAGTATATGTGTATATATAAGGTTATATTTATAGATGTACATGGGTGTATATATATACTCATATATATGTTAGTGGATGTATATGATGCATGCATACATCACGTATTTACATGCATATACGTGATCCAAAAGGTGCACAGCAATGTGAGGCTAATGTGAAGGGGTGAACTGGGTACTGAGATACTGGTATTAGGCTTTAAAAGAGAAAGCTTTATATAAATTCCTGGTGACCCATACGAATTTTGTAATGATCCATTTCTAAGAGTGCCAAGTCAGTTAAAATGTATTTGATGGTATTAGAGTCAGGTAAAAAAAAAAAAAAAATTAAGTAGCTGAAGACTCTTTTAAATCCTGTATTACTCTTCACAGCAATTATGAACCTGGACATATTTACAAAAAAAAAAAAAAAAAGTATAAATATATCATCAGAAGCACCTGAGAAAAGGAAATTCTGTAAAAATTATGTGAATTATGTTAACTGATGTGCATTATTTTAATACATTTACTTCAAAAAATAATCCATAAAATGTTTATTAAATCCATTAAAATATATAAAGACTATATATTATATACCGTGTGATCTAAACAGCAATAAAATGAGCCTGGCTGTTGAAAATATATATATTTCAGCTTTCTAAACCATATTTCCAAGAAGAAATTAAAAAATCCATAATAAACCTAATTTAGTAGCACTTTGTGAATAAACTTGTCGGTATTTATTGCTCTATTGGCAACCATGCTTGTTAAAATGCAAACAAGAACCCATAACTATGATCTGTGCAAATAAGTAATAATGTATTATTTAAACAAACTTAGATCTCACTTTAATTCAAAGATTTTTGCATTCGCTGTGTCTATATGTAGCTATATTTAACATTCAAAAGAAAACTTGCTTTCTTGTATTTTATTAATGAATTTGTTTTATGTCTATACACAATAAAAACACTATAAATTTCCATGAAAAGTAGTCTCAGTAGATGCATTACATATGAGGCTAAAACAGATTGTTAACCTTATCTCATTTTGCCAGATATTTAATTCAGTCATTAATGAAATTATTTTCTGTTTTTGCTAGTGTCAAACACATGAAAAGTGAAATTGAATCCAATTTTTATTTGATGGGAAGTAAGAGTTCTTTCAATTTGTTGAAAACGTCTACAAAACTTGGTTCTCAAGAGATCTGATTGCTGCATGAAAAACCTCATTTGATTCTCCATAACATAGAGCAAAGACATTGAGAAATACTGAGATGTATCCAGCCTTTGAAGAATATACTAAATTTGACTTTTTTAATATATCATAAATTCAACTCCATGACATTTTATAACTATCAAATCACAGCATTAGCCTGTTTCACAATAATTGCCATTATGCAAATCATTTAAATGGCCAAAAATAATATAAGAAACAGATGGAAACATCAGAAATTAAACCCAACATTTCTAAGCTTCTGAGCAGAACCTCAGGCATCATTATGAGGCCTAAATCTTGCTGTGATTTTCTGCAATTCAAAGATGCTTGAAAATCTTGTAAAGATTTGTCTGAAGGCATCAAACTCTCTGTCTGCTTCAAATTCCTTTAATGAATCTTAACTCTTTAATTCAATAAAGCTTTCTGTAATACAGAAAAGTTTCTCCAACTGTTTTTCTTGTATCATTACTCTAAATGTCCCATTTAAATGTACAACCATTTTACAGCATCCTACTGTGCAGCAAAGTCTTGGGTACAACTGAGTCAAGGCAATTAAATAAACATGAAATCCAGATTTACACTTAATGTGGTGACACAAGCAGAAACAATAACAAGAGAAACCAAAGGTTTGCCAAAACAGAATATAAAATAAAATAAAAATAAAAAGGGTAAAAGATTAAATTCTTGTGTCTTGCTCCCAGCTGAGAGTAGAAATATTATACTGCTTGATTTTTTTAAGATTGGGTAATTGGGTTTATGCAAGTGTAATGCTATTAGTTTTGCAGCCGTCATTCTTGTAATGACTATGTTTGTGGATATTCAAGGTCCAGTCTTGCGAGATGTTTCCAGTTTCTGACTGCTCTCTGGGAAACACTAGATTTTAGTGGGTTTTTTTCAGTTCCTCCTGAATTGAAACAGGTTTTGCAGAGCCGGCAGGTAGCACTGTTTTTCAGATTGGGTTCTAGGCTTTGGAAAGGTAGTCATGAGGAAGATGTTGACTTCGTAAATGAGGATGGGGCATTTGAACTTAACCTAACTAAGCAATAGCATAAACTAGACCAAACCCATTGAAAATTGGAACAAGCAGGAGGAAATATGAAAAGAGACTTGACTGCCCATGCTAGACATGATAATTCTTCTGTTTGGCTGGAAGAAACTACTCCTAGATATCATCTGGGAACACTGAAAGTGACTGGTGAGGGCAGGAGAGCATTGTGGTAAACAAAACAGAGAAGGTCTTGACATAGCATCAAAGAATGGCGAGAACTGCACTCAAACTACTTTAACTGTTGTCTTCCTTATTTTTGGTTGATGATGGAATAATTTTAATGAAAATTCTGTTTGTTGATTATGCAATTATACATTATGTAATTGGTCAATAATCTATCACTATACTTTAAAGCATCAGTCACTTCAATGTTGGGCTCACTGTCCCCACCTCCTAAGAGAGGTAGTCCACAAAGGCCACCAAGAGAGGTCCAAGAACAGACTAAAATTATTCTCAACTGATGTGCAACAGTGCTCAGGCACCAAGGGTGATTTGTACTCCTCTTACCTCATCAATCAGGGAGGTCTGAAATTCATCATAAATCCATTTACTTGGTGACAAGTTACTCTTTTGAAAACCTGTGGCCATGTCTTTGGGTTTCAATCTCTTTTTCTGATAAACAGTATTATTTCTGAAGCAAGCTGTCCCATAGTCCTTTACAGCAGAAACATGAGTACTCTGGATAGGATCGTGCTTAAACTACTTTAGATTTGATGGCAGTTTTGTGAAATTGAAATATTTAATGCCTCTATGCTATGTTGTATTATTGAATGCGATGTGAAGAAAAGTCGACAACCCTAGACATCAGTTATTTCCTGGTTTAACAAATGTACTTTTGTTCACAAACTTAGTGACCTCCACTTCTACCCTAATCAAATATTTTGCACTTACTGTTCCAAATGAAGAGCTCTTCCAAAGGCTGATTGTTCTATAGACAGAAGAACTTTTGACCCTTACATCATTTTTTTTCTCATGTATTTCTGTTTAGTCTCATGTCAATAGTAGGCTTTAGTGTAAATAGCTTATGTTTTTGCTTTGGATGAATTCCAAAATCAGAAGTTACATAGATACAAAATTTCATTTTTATACCAGTTTCAGAAGACATGCTTGAGCAGAGACTAAAATAGCATTATAAAATTTTACTGAGAGGAGAATTGTTAATGGTTAGCTTTCCAAGTTAAAATTAGTTCATGATGTGAATGAGGTCTGTTCTCTCCACATACAGAAGATGGACTTAATATTTATTAAAAACAAATGTGCCATATCCACACAGGATTTTTTTCTCAATCTGTTTTAAAAACTGCATTTCACTAAAAATCTCAAAAGACACAAAAAAGCAACACAGACTGTTAGGAGAAAGGACAAGATAGCTTACTGATGTGTCATTCACAGGAGATAACCAATATTTTCCCAGTGTTTCTTCTCCATCAGTGCACAGCTTGACACATGCTCAATGGAGCAGAAAGTACTCATTTACTTGTTGGTTTTTTAAAAGATGCATATACTTTTTCATATGTATATCACATATATCTTCTTGTCTTTCAGATTTGTCACCTCTTCTTTTTGTGACTGTTCACTATGGTTTCACATGTTATAATATCTATGTGGTTTTGTGATTAAGTTTCTTTGTGGAAGAATGCAGTCTGCTCAGAAACTTCTAACAAGTCACTTTCAAATTTTTGTTGTAGGTACTGTATGGCCTCTTCCATCCAAAGTGAAATCTAACAGCATGAGCACCAAGAAATCACTAGGCCTCTTGATAACCTTATTTTTTTCTCTTATTTTGTTTTTTCTGGGAAAAGGTACTGAATTTTACTTGTCCGCATGTGAGTTTAGAAGCTGGACTGTGCAGCAAGAAGTGAGAGTCAGTCTCATTTAACTAATGAATAGACATTCTTGAAATGGTTCAAGTACACTGTTGTGGTCTAACTGTGTCCAGCTGCTCCCTCACTCTTGCCACATTAATTTGGGGGAGAAAATTAAAAGGATAAAAGTGAGAAAAACCCATGGCTTGAGAAAAAGACATTTTAATAGAGAAAGAAAAAAGCATGCACACAAACAAAGCAAAATATGGAATTCATTCACTACTTCTCATGGGCAGGCAAGTGTTCAGCCATTCCCATGAAATGGGGCACATAAGAGTTACTTGGGAAGGCAAATGCCATCTCTTCTAATGTCCCCCTGTTCTTTTTCCAGCTTTATATTGTTGAACACATGGTATGGAATAAAGCTCCGTTAGGGTCACCTGTCCTAGCTGTGTCCCTTCTTAACTTCTTGTGCACCCCCAGCCTACTCACTGTTGGGACAATATATTATAATAATTCCACATTTAGATATTGCCATAATTTTATCAAGCAATAGAAAAATGTTATTTAAAAAAAAAAATTCTCCCAAAAAACTCAACCAGAATCCACAAAGAGCAAATAGTAGAAAAAGAATTTACAAATGAATAGTCATCTGCTCTAAGGTATTCATGAAATGACTAAAGATAATAAGCGTGACCAAAATGACCATGATTCATTGCTGGATTATTTGCAAACAAAAAACCTACATCTCTTTTTTTATAATGAAATCTAGATTTTTGTTACCATCCTTTAACCATAATTGCAACATAATTTAAACCAAAATATTTTATAAGCCCAGCAGAGCTATATTACAGCCTACATTTGCTGTCTAAAACATATAATCTATGTCTTAATAGCAACAAGTTTAAGCTTTCAATGACTATAAACCAAATAGTTTATCCCAACTAAGTTGGTGATTATTTTTTGTGACAAAATATTGCAGATCTCTTGCCTTTTCTGTTTGTATAGCTTCACAATTCAGTTTCAAGCTTTACTGTGGAAGTAAACTTAAAAAATAGAGAGCTATGTAGCCTATTACCTTTTCTACACTTACCACCTCCTATGTGATTCCTACACATTTTATGGATCAGTTATTTTTATGTTGCTCTGCAGATAACTCATGCCAACTTTCAACCTTTGAAGAATATTAAGCATAACAACACCAAAACTGGCGGTTCTCATAGTTTCACGGAGAAAAATGTGCAAAGAGACAGCAAAATGCTTTCACTTTTCATCACATCATGCTTAAATGAAATCAGAAGTTATTTGGGGTGATGCAGCATGAGGCTACTAGAATAAAAGTGAGTGCCTTCATCAAGTTTTGTGCTATTACAATTGGACTGCCTCTCACATTTAAGGAAGAGTAGATATATCTATTTTGAAGATCTATGCATCAAGGAGAGATGTCTTTCTCATCATAGCTTATATATAACCTGCATCCTCACCTGCATCTCGCATCTGTCTCCTACATAAAAAACAGTTAAACTCTCCATCTGTGTAGATAGGCATTCTCATTTTCTACTCCCAAAACTATGTGAAAATGTTTTCTTCAAAGCCACGTGAAATTATGAGCAAAAAATAATCAGAAACTACAGCATGCTTTATATTAAATGTTCCTCTGCAGTTGCATTATGTATCCATTCTCTCTGTAGGAGTTTCTATGGCTAATAATGAGATCATGCAGCAGTTCTACAATCGACTGGCCCCGTGAAATCTTTCTCCTTTGCCTAATTCTTATTTTCAGAAAAAATCTAAACACCATAACTTTGTTTGATACCTTTTCCCTTTCCCAAATATTTCATCAATTAAAAGTTACTGGAAGGAGCTCAGAGGCAGAGAAATTCACACACCCCCGGCTATGTCTGCAAAAATGTAGGTGTAAGGGTACAGTGTTCTAGATCTTAGATCAAGTACCACAACCTGCTTCCAAAGCTTTCTTATTACTATCTGGAATGCAGCCCAGGCAGCATTCATAGGAGTTATCTAATATGTATTACTTTCCTTCTGTCTACATAACAAATTGCCCATAAATCTACTGGTCAGTCCCCTTAAAGTAGAAGAGATATCAGATAAACAAGTTGTTGCTAAATTAAAAGCTTAGGAAAACAAGACTTAGAGTTGATACAGTCTCTTCAAACAGGAGTGAAACTGGCAAGAAAAGTTCCTTCACTGCCTACACTCTCTGCTCAGGAGGGAGAAAAGACTACTGCAGGGGAAGTGTTTTCTGTCCCTATTTTAAGCTACTGCAAGTGAAAACCAGCATGGTAACTACTGTGTCCTGAACTGACTAGAACATCCAGAAATTGTCACCAGAGGATGTTTCTTCTGTTGTTCATAATTTGAGTCTTGAACTGTAAAGAGGGTTAAAATGAACACTGCATATTTTATTTCAAGATTTGAATCTTTGAATACCTTTTTTTATCTATTGGCTTTTGAAAAATTTATTTTGAGCACTAGAGCAATAGTCCATGTAGATTAATTGAGGTACAGTCAAAACCATTTTTGAGGCTTTTAAAAGACGATGAAGCTGTTTAGGACATATAGTTATAAAGCTATGGATTTTTTCTATAACAATTCCTATGGGAACAAAGATAAAAAATTCCATAATTTCTTTATAGAAATAATGAGTTTTCACATCTTTTATTTTGTATACTGTATTCGTTCTAACAGAGGTAGAGTTCAGCAGCCCTGCCAGTGCTGTGCTTCAGTTGATAACACAGCAGTGTTTTGGCTACTGCTGAGAAGCACTGTCCCTCTAACATTCTCCCACATTAAGGAGCAGGGAGTGGGCAACACCTCGGGAGGGAAAACAAGCAGGCCAGCTGACCCAAAGGAACCAAAGGGATATTCCATACCATATGATGTCAGCTCAGATATAAAAGCTGAGAGAGAGAGGAGGAGGGGGAGGCACTCTGTAATGTCTGCCTTCCCACGGAACCACTACGCGTGCTGAGGCCCTGCTTCCCAGGACATGCCTGAACACCGCTTGCTGATGAAGTAGAGATTGACTTCTCCTCCTTTTGCTTATGCGCACGCAGACCCTGCTTTTGCTTTTCTGTAGCTTCAATAAAAACTGCCTTATCTCGACCCACTGATTCATCTTGTCCTTTCCCCTGTCCCTCTGTGGGAGGGAGCTATAGGGCAGCTTGGTGGGCACCTGGCACCTAGCCAGATTCAAACCATCACATGTACCAAAATCACTGTGTCAGAAGCTACAGTGTATTTAGGAATGGCGTTCCCCAATTTAGAGTTCTCACTGAAACACTCCAAACCATGTGCCGCTCCCTCACTCCCTTCTGCACTTTCCCCTGCGGCAGGATGGAGAGGACAATTGGATGCACAAAAGATAAAGATTTCAGGTTGAGATGAGAACAATTTGCTGGAAACAGCAATGAGATAAGAAATGAGCTGTAGCAACAACAATATAAATAAAAGGGTATACCAGAAACCCTACCCACATGGAAACTGATAATACAAAAACTGCTGCCACACATCCTGAGTGAAGAGACTCCCTTCCTCCCAGCCCCATCAGTGATGTGAGGTGGTATAGAATAATCACTCCTTCTGCCTATTGCAAAAATGAACCCTGCCATGGCTGGAACCAGAAAACCATGTTGTCCTGAACCTTGTAAATTCAGCATTTTTCTTGAAGAGCAATATTCTGGATGCTTCGAATGTGTTGGATATCTATGTCTGTGTTCTTGTTGCTCATGGGATTAAAAAAAAAAAAAGAAAAGCTAGAGGGAAAAATTGAAATGCAAAATGCACTTGCAATTTACCCTATTTATTGTTAATGGTTTATTATTGATTTTATTTTTAAAGGTAAGAATTATTTCTGATAATATATGGGAACCAAATAGTCATGACAGCAAAATACACACAGACACATTAATTTCATACAAGAGGCCGTGCTTGCTTTTTCATTTCTTTCTTTTATTGAAATGTTGTTCTTTCGCTTTCCTATACATTTTTCACTAAAAGCATACTTCCCTAGCTCTCTGAAGTATCCAGAAAAGATAACAAAATGCATCATCTCCAACAAACCTGTCACTTCTAGTTGAAAATATATTATCAGTTTCTGTAATACCTTTAGTTGTTATTAAAAAAAAAGTGTTTTCTGCCTCTCCCATGTACATCCTTGTAAACTATTCTCAATAAATTTTGTATTCAGAACTTTGTTAACTACAAAGAATAAATGAATAAATCTGTATATACACAACCTTGATACTTTGTTTAACTGTTTATCTTACAGAAAAAGAGAACAAGCCAAGAAAATTCCAGTTTGCCAGTTAGCTTCTCGCAAATATTTTCACTGCAGCTACACTTTGCCTGATTATTCAAACATAATAAACTATTTCTTATACACCCATGACTAATTTATTTCTGAATTCATTATGTCTTTCCAAGATGGTAGCAAGAATACTTTCTTCAGTGGTTTGGGGTGTTTTTGGCACTTTTGAATTTTAGGGAAATTTTCTGCTTAAATAGGTACACAAGGACCTATGTCTATGTAATACTCATAGGGATATAATATCTTTTTCTTCTGTAAGGTTCCCGGGGAATAAAAAGTTCTGTTTGTTTGCAAAAAACAAAGACAATGCATATTTTGTCCACAGCTTTCCCAGTTACGTACTTGAATATCAAATTATCATGGTGTCTCCTCAAACTATAAACTAGCAGCAGCAAGTTCTAAATGTATTCTGTATTGTGTCATGTATTGACAAGTATTTTTAATTTGTCCCAGATAATCTGTGATTGTGTTTCCCTGTTTGTTTGCAGGTGTGCATATTCTCAATAATGACACGGACCTGCCAACAACGGTTGAAAAGTTCTTGTTAGTAAAAATTAGAGATTTCTTCAACAGCTATAAATACCTACATTATAAACCAGAAGACCTTGGCCTATTATTACTGATAAATATTTATTTATTTGGTATTATTAAGAAATAATTTGATGTTTAAGTGTACACAGTGAATAGTTCCACTTAAGAGTTATATGCTTTTTTCCTTTCTGAGCCTGATTTAGTTGTCAATTGTTTGGATTATAAATCTTGGAATAAGTAAGGAGATTGATTAAAGGGAGGAATGTTTCTAATGCTCTGAAGGTTGTAGTATTATTTTTTGTGAAAACTGAAGCCACACTGCTCTGTGCACTCCGATTTTAGCAAAATTCAAACTATTTTGAAAAAGATAGAGAGAAAATGGTATCTGGTAACCATGGAGGTTTGCCTTCACAAAGCCATTTTCTTGACTATTTTGTTCCTGTTGTCATTGTTGTTATTACTGCAACAAATTAATTAGTGAAAAAAGGTAGTTCTCAATTTCACAAAGGGAATTTCATCTTGTTCAGTTATTTGGAGAGCTTGTTGAGCTTCTTGGGCTTTAATAATCCAAGAATGTAATTTTAGGACAGAGGCTGAAATCAGAAAATTAGAGCTCAATGGACTGTTTCAGAAAAATATGAGCCAATCTGAACAAGACACAATTAATTCAACTGAACAAACTGAGGTATCACTAATTTAAGTGCTCTGGTTTATACTCCTGCAATATTCATGCCACATGCTAGCTAATAGACTGTCAATCCCATCTCTCACCAACTCGATTGCACCACAAGCTGCAGGATGGGTGGTATGGCTGTCTCCTCAGCAGCTGCAGCTCACAGCTCTGCATCTCAAGGCAATATGAAATGAGTGCAAGTGGAAGTTCATATTCTGGATTGTCATTTCTGTCTGCTCCAAGTGGATGCTTTAACTCTTTGGCTAATATGGACAGAAATCCGCTGGAAAGGGTGGGTTGGTGGGGGAAGATCATGCTTAGAATGCCCTCGCAGAGATAGTCTGAGGTTGTGACTGTAAACTCTTCAAAGCAAAAACAGGTTGAGATTTGCATTATGACATCACGACTGCACCCAGGAAAGCTTTATCATCCTAAAAGCCTGTTTACTTAGGGAAGAAAACAGCTCAGGAAAGTCAACACAGGCAGGACACTGTTGATATCTTTGCTGAGCAAGCAGCAAGGTCTCTGTGTGTAGTTCAGTCTTCATTCAGAGCAGAAATGTGAAGATAATGCAATCAAGACATCTATTTACTTGTAAAATATATTGTAGTCACATTGACCAAAACTAGAAGTAATCAATAAATATTCAAATGCAATTATGTTAGTTATGAAGTAAGTTTTAAGCAAACTAAGTGTCAAAAATTAAATATATTTAGTTCTTGCTTCTGCCCCTATGTTGGTTATACAGCATAAAAATAACAAAGCCTATGTAGTGACTTTAACTATTTTAACAGCTATTTATTACATTTCAATTTGACATTTTGAAGAATGTGATGAGAGAGAGATTCACAATTTGTCAGAAAACAGCTTAGAAAATGTCTGTAGTGTAGAGGCAAAAAATATTAACTTTAACAAGATGTTTGGGAGATTCCCTTGTGAAATATGCTGATGTAAAATTCAATTTTAAAAGTAAATTTTAAATAGCTTGTATTCAGTGGGTAGAGCTGCCAGTAAGAGGAGAGGGCTTCAGCCTCATTCATTCCCAAATTCTCCATTGTTGGTGGAATTATCCTGGAGTCTACGTTACACTGTGTGCTAGTTTGGAAACAAACCAGTGGGGGAATTAACCCCACACAAATATATTGTGAGGGATTCCAAATCAGAACCACAATTTAATAGGGGAAATTAAAATAAAAGCAGTAATACAGAAACACCAGCCTAAACTGACAAATTCAAAATACAACCTGACACCCTGTTGGTCAGGGTGGTGATAGCAGTCCAGTTAAATGGTGGCTGTAGTCCTGTTGGAGTGAGGATCACAGTCTTGTGGAAGTTCTGCTCCTCCTCTGGATCCCTTGTGTGGTGGTTGTGGAGCTCCTCTCCTCTGGGAAATCCAATGGAAGTGACTGTGTCTGTGTGTCCTCAACCCTTTTTTTATACAGGTAGGATGTTCAGTTCCTGCTTTCAGGGCTGGTCATATCACATTGGGATGATGTCATTTACAAATCATTCCAGGTGGCCTTGATGTCCCATTAATGAAGATGACTCCCCTACAAAGTAGCTGCTGCTTCTCAGGGGATGTTATCAGGGCTGAGTCATTGATGTGAAGATAAAGAGGCATCACTCTGACTTGCAGGGTTGTCTTTTTTGCTTATCTAATGCCCAGCTTTAGTCTGTAGGGTGATGTTGCCCTGATTTTTGCAGTTCTGGATGTTGTCATTCTTTTTTAGCTAGTTTCTCACACTTTTCTATGTAAACATAGCCATGTTATTGTAACTGTATCTTATCATTTACATTCCTTTCTCCTGGACACAGAACTTTGATGGACATCTCTTTTGACCACTGTGATTAAGGGAGGAAGAACTGATTTCCTCCGATGAACAGTGATTTCTAAATGTATATAAAATAAAAGAAGGCGGGCCTTGCCCCCCTTCCTGCTCTCTCCTCCTTGCTGGTAACAGGTGTCTCCGTCTCTTCTTTTGTGTCATTACTGCGACAGGGTGAGGGGTGCAGTGGCCCGCTGTTGTGAATGACCCATCATTAACAATTCATTGAGAGGTGATGGAGATGGTGATAGAATACATTCCTTTCTTTACACTTTTCATGTAACCCAAGAAACACTGTTACATAGAGCTGCACCTTCTGTCAGTTTGATATGTCTGGCTGTGGACCTATGGTACTGCAGAATATTGTCTATTGAATCCTTCTTAAATGGGGATTCAAGTGACCAGACAATAGGAAAGAACTGTCATGGTGGATGTCTTCTTGGCATACTTGAATTGTGATAGGAATGTAATTCCTAATAAACAAGAATGTAAACCTATCTCCATTAGCCGTGACTCCTTAAGTGAATTTATTCTTGAGAAGTCCATTTGAGTAAGTACTAACCAGCAAAAACTGATCCACACATGAGTCCTATCCTGTTTGCCAAACATGATAAATTATGTAACAGATACCACTGATTCCACATCTCTGGAAATTTACTGAGTAAATTTTACATTTACTGAGATGAATTCATGCATTTCTCATGCTTTGATCCTGTAAAAAATTATCGTGTTTCAAAGGCTCATAACTGAAACAATGCATTAAAATTTGGATATTAAAAATAATCATCTATATTCATGCTTCAATAGAATGCATCTTCCTAAAGCACATGAATATAAATGTAGGGAAAAGATTGTGTATAAAAGAGAGTTGGTCTCTTGACAGATGGTAAATACAGACTTCATGTCACTGCATTCTTAGATTTATTTCTCATTCCAAATTGTGTCAGTATAGCCTGCAAATGAAGAACAGGCTTTGGCCTTTGTGAACGTTTTTTTGTATCTGTTGATGGTCTATGATGTGCAGTTCAACAGCAGCAGCTACTGGGAAAAATGTTGTTATGCTTTGCTCATACTTTCTTGCCTGAGGAGTATAGAAGTCTCTCAGAGTGATGTCAACAGAATTGCTTTCAAGTTAATTGAAAAGTATAGTCAATCTTCTTGGTATTTCTGTCACAGAGCAAAAGGAAGAATTACATTTAACCAAGACTCTGTAGTGTTTATGCATGATGTGTTCCAAGTGTCATGTCAAGCCCTAGATGAAAAGTAAACAGAAAGGTAAATGAAAAAGAATTCCATAGAAACAGTGCAAAAACATTCCGATTAAAAGCATTGGCTTCAGGACCTTGGCAACGCATTGCTGGAAGAAAGCCTTTTAGAGTTCCATTTAAGCAAACTCAAAAGTGTTCAATTGACCTTGATGGAATTATTGTCATCCTCAGACACTTCTCTAAGCTGCTAACTAAACAAACCCCAATGAAATCACCCATAAGATTCAAAAATCTTACTGATCTCCATCAGTCTAAAAAAGTAATCTATCTTTAGCATTTTAGGGCAACTTGGGACTGTTAATATATGCTTGCTGAGCTGCATTTCATGTGTGGACATTTTCAATGACAAAGAGCAAGTCATTTGATCTGTCAAGGTACACTGTACCTTTGTCTAAATTTGTCTTATGAATAAATATCCTTTCATGTTTCTTTGAAGATTGCATACCAAGCTAGAAGAACAAGAATACTTTGGTAAAATTTATGAAATAGCAAAGCCTTTCTTCTCTTTTTACCCTTTGTGTCTCCTATGTTACATAATCTAAATCATGAGTGTCATACTAAATGTTGTAATTTTAAACATTTATTTTAGCCTTCAAATTTTAAGGTTATTCTATTTTTCTTTTACTAAAGCATGCTGTGAACTGCTTAATTTTGCTAGAACATAACTATTTTTTCTGAAATGTAATTAAAACTACAGCTCTAGCTGTATATACATTACTTTAAATTCCTTTAATAAATATGTCTCTCATAAACAGGAATTGGTCTTTTTATGGATACACACAGTCAGAATTCACCTCAGTAATGCTACACCTATGTGTCTTAGCCCACTAAATCAAACTCCATAAAATGATAAATGAAATGGTCTTTGTGACACAGCAATCAGTGTGTCCATCATTTTACTTACTTTTTTTAATGAGAAGCATATATACAAAGAATTCAGCCTTTTCCTTTATTATTATTAAAAAAGTATTTATTTCTCTCACAAAATTTCAAATACCCAGTGCATAATTGGGCTGCATTATCTCTTCCATTTTGTTGCAGTGGGTGCACTATATCTGAATCCTAAGTGAAAAATAGTTTCAATTTAAGTAAGTCCATGGAGAAGCAGGAAAAAACTGGAAATACTGCACAGCATTTTTGGACACTGTTATGTGAAATTTTTAAGATTTTTGCATTTGCCAAAACACATAAGTATGTGAGAAAAAATTGTGTTTAAATTACAAATGAAGCTATGGTAATTACAGGTACAAATCTATTGTCATAAATCAAGTTATGCATATGGGTCACAGATACATGTCAACAGGAATATTCATCTTGAATAAAAAAGTTGACTCATACATTTGTCCTTGAACAGTTTTAAAATCTTGAAACTGACACAGAAAACGTAAATGGCTAAAATGCATTTTCTACCTCCTCCCAAAATGTGGTGGATGATTTCTACTACCCATATTTTATTTGAACTTGAAAACTGCAATAGAAAATCTGGATCACTGTTGTTATCTTTCTAAGGGAAAAAAAGATTGTGTTCTGGCTGGCTTATATACTATACTCAAGGCAACAAGCAATGGACAATGACACAGATCGATAGAGAACATTTTATTGCACTCACCAATTGTCCTACAGTGCAGAAAGCTTCATGCAACACAGAAGTATTTATAAAACAATACATTTTTAAATACTGCTTTTGTGTATCTGTAGATACTCTTATTTTTAATAAAATAAAATTAATGTTTAAATAAAAATGAAATTGAGAATAGATGTCACATCAATTCTTATTTGTTTATTATTTCATGACACATAGAGAAATTGGAAGTGCACTGTCTTGCTTTCATTAAATTGAGAAGTTGTATTATCAAGGTAAAACATATATCGTCCCCTTACCAGAATTTTTACACTTGTCTCATTAACAAGTAGGTTTTACAGATTTTGCTAGCAATGTAGTCACCTTAGAATGCCTGTGAGTCTGTGAGGAAGTAATTTGTAAAAGCAAAGCCTTACAGACTGTTGTAAGGCTGCTTTCATGTGCAGGAACAGTGATACACCAAAGGAAAAATGAAAACTTGTAATGTAGCCATTCAGATCTGCATGACTGTAAGTTTGTAAAATAAAAATAAGCATAAATATTGTACTGAGCTCAACGGCAAACTGTACTAAAGTCATTAGGACTGCATAGTGACTATGATGTGTGGAATTCTTATAGCTTTCCATGGTACCTCTTTTCAAAATTTTATTTGTAATCTCCAAATAAAGCATACTTTTGTCAGACAAACAGGAATTATATTCACAGCTGTGCAATGTGATATATGAAAAAGACTCTATAGATTGCAGTCCTTACATATTGACGGTAGCTAGTTAATCCCTAGCCTGTTGCTCTTTAATCCATGAGGCGTAGATGCTTGTTGCAATACCCAAATGAATGCACCTTACATGCACTTGTAATGTTGAATTTATTAAAAAATGTTATATGGACATCAGCACTCTTTGCACTTTCATGGCAGTTTGAGCCACCAATAGAAAATAATATGACAGGCAAGGACAGTGTCAAAACAGCTAGGGAAATGGCCACAGCCAAGTGAAGGAGAAAGAGTAAGATGATGAATTATGATATGCAATGATTTAAAATCTGTAGTCACCTACATATTCTTAGATGATTTGGATGATTTTGGATTATTTTCCTGTGCAACTGAGTTTATAACATTTGCATTTCATCAAATTTGAAAGGATAAATGAATAAAAGTAACACTGGAATTTAAAGATTTTAAAGAATGCAAAGATATTATTGCAAAGGCAGTTTTATGTGTATGTCTTCAGCTGATAGAAAACTTGCTCTGCCAAACTGGGATTATGAGAAAAAAAAAAAAGTGACATTTTCTAAATTATTTGATATAGCAGTGAAAGATAAAAAAGCAGTCAAATTCAGACAAGAAAAAAATGCTGATGAAGGAAAAGCTGGTGTCTTAGTATCTAGAGGTTCTCTGTATATAAGTTACTGATGAGGTAGACAGGTGTTGCCCTGCTTTTGCAGTTATGAATGTTTTTACTTCTTCGTAGCTAGTTCTCACAGTCTTTTCTGTAAACGTAGCTATGTTATTGTAACTGTATCTTATCATTCACATTCCTTTCTCCTGGACACAGAACTTTGATGGACATTTCCTTTGACCACTGTAATTGAGGGAGGAAGAACTGATTTCCTCCAATGAACAGTGATTTCCAATGTATATAAAAAAATAAAGAAGGCGGGTCTTGCCCCCCTTCCTTCCTTCTCTCTGATGCTGGAAACAGGTGTCTCTGGCTTGTCCTTTCGTGTCATTACTGTGACAGATAAGAATTTAATCATTTTCATCTTTTTTAACAATGAAACCAGCATTGTCAAACTGAATTCCTGTGGAGGAGAGAGTTCCACTAGTGTATATGTGCATGTGTATCTGTGTGTGTATGTGTTATTCCCCTGCTGCTACTGTTAAGTTTACAGTCAGTCAATTTCCACTGCATTTATGAGAGATACAGCTCTCAAACATAATCAGGTTTCAAAAAACTCCTTGGAAAGTTTCTGTAAATTCTGTAAATTCAAGAGAAAACCAAGCTCTGTTTGTTCCAGTGTTCATGGACCTAGTTGCTTTGGAAATATTTTTGATTCTTTTAATAAGTGGAATTGTGTCTTCAAAACTGAATCAATCTGGTTGACATGTTTCTATGTAACATATATAGAATTTGAAATGTAAAGCCTCCTATGAGAAAGAGTAAATCATGTTAACTTCTTTGGTAGGGATTGAATAGTCTCAGTCAATAGAAACTAGGGGGACAGACTATGAACAGAAGTGAACTTCACTCAGAAACCATGAGTTGAGCTTTCCTGGGCAAAATGAAGTATCACAGAAAGGTTGTACAATTGTAGAGAAAATTAATCAAGGTTGTTGCTCTGCACTAGCATTATTCAGAGAGTGGCAAATTTCTAACTTTTTTAAAATTTGTATCATATTTTACCAATAAATATAGTTTAATCTCTTATAATTGTGGCTAAGCTTTCCATGGTGTCAGAGATTGAAGTAGTTCATGCCTTAAACACTGTCATAGCAAAACTGTGTAAAGAAGCCACGACCACCAGCCCTCCCTGGAGATGCCTGATTGGAACTTTGGATTGTAAACCAAACTGCTGCCTCCACCCAGAGGGAGCTGCTGAAGTGAGAGGCTGCAGTGCAGACCTCAGACTGCAGGAAGTGCAAAGGCACTTCTCCTGGGACAGGGACTGGCAGCAGACCTGGCTGCAAAAGGTGTGCCCATGTGAGGTACCTGACTTTGCAAGTGGCAAGTGCAGCATGAAAGAAGCTGAGAAGAAGTTGGAGAGCTGGTTCCAAATGCAGTCTGCAGTGGACCCACAGCCCAGGGCCAAACAGCCCAAATGTTTCCCATCAACACACACAGAAGGGAGGGGGCCAATAATGTAGAAGAAGGGTAGCTTGCAATGGCAAGAAGCTTCAGTAAGGTAGAACCTCTTCATCATTCTACAGACTGAAAATGAAAGACCAGTCACATCACGAGAGACACTGGAGCTGAATACAGAAGCCTAAACTTCTCCCCATATAGCAACCAGTGCAACAAAGAAAATATGACAGTCAATAGTAGCAGACAACTTTCCTCTGAGAGGTACAGAGGCACCCATTTGCTCACCTGATGCACTTTCTGGAGAGGTGTTCTGCTTACCAGGGGCTTTTATCAGGCATATCACCAACAGACTACCTCTGCTGTTAGCCATTGCTGTTGTTTTGAATTTTCTCTTCAAGATACTTTTGTACTGCATGGCACATTTTCCAAATGTAGTAATACTGTCCTTTGCTAGTTAGGAGTGTTCCCTAACAACTGAGATGTCAGAATTCATCTGACAAAAGTAGTATCATTCAGGAGACAATGTAGGTTATGATGTTTTGAACATTTAGGAGGAACAAATACAAGAGGCCACAGTTCCCATTCTCTTACAAGTCAACTGACCTTATATTCAGATGGAGGAGCAGTTGTCTTCCACTTCTGAGCTGAAGACAAAGTATACTTTTCTCAGCTTTGCTACATTTGTGCTCTGTCTTGTATCTAACCTAGTTAGATTTGATTGACATTCACCTTATTGCAGAAAAACCTACACTTAGTTTAAATTTGCTGCAGGCCCGGCCAGGTCTACTACAGATGTTCCTGAAGACTTTCCATCTGTGAAAGTCACAAGTCAAAATTGGAGTTTAAACTATTATTCCAAAAAAGTTGATGTACATCTTGATGTTGGGAAGGAAGAAGGAAGTGCTGGATGTTGGCTTGTGGCAGTGGGAAAGATGGGTTATTCTTTGAACAACCATGGAAAATTTTAGCACAATTAACAAGGGATTAAACTATATTTACAAATATTTCCTTGGTAGCTGATTTATCAGCAATAATATATATACTCATAGAGTGGCTTGGGTTGGAAGGGACCTTAAAGATCATCTGTTTCCAATCCCTGTGACATAGGCTGGGACACCTACAGCTACATCAGGTTCCTCAAAGCCTCATTTGACCTGGTCTTGAACCCTTCCAGGTATGTAGTATACACAACTTCTCCCAGAAACCTGTTCCACTGCCTCAGCACCCTCACAGACAAGAGTTGCATTTAATCTAAATCTATCAGTTGAAAACTCTTGCCCCTCATCCTATCACAACACTCCCAGGTAAAGGATCCCTCCCCACCTTTTTTATAAGCCCCGTTTTAAGTACTGAAAGGATGCAATAAAGTCTCTGCAGAACCTCCTCTTTGCCAGGCTGAACTACCGCAATACTCTTAGCCTTTCTTCAAAGGAGAGGTGGTCCAGCCTTTGCTCATCTTCATGGCCCTCCTCTTGCCCGGTTCAAGAAAATCCATGTCTTTTTTATGCTGGGGGCCCCATAGCTGGATACAGAACTCCAAGTAGAGTTTCATGAGAATGGAGTAGAGAGAGAGAATCATCTCCTGTAAACTGCTGGCCATACTTCATGATCTTCATCAAATCTACAACAAATGAAAAATCCGAACTTCTCATGTTTTTCCATATTCTACCTTGAAAGTAATTTTTGTCATTTTATATTATTATTTTTTATATTCCTATATTGATTTCTAATGTTTTCTGCCTTTGTAGCCTAATTTGAAAAATGAAAAATTCATTAAAGGCAGAGAAAATTTGTAAAATGTTCATCAGAAAACTCCAATTATCAACATTAATCAAATGAAGGAATGCAAAGTTTGAATTTCATTTCTGTTCCTTCAAATGTATGTATACCCCCATTTGGATGTGCTCTGTGACTTAAGCAGCAATTTATGGAAGAAACTGTTTTTAATATTTTACCTGTTTGGAAAAATCTTCCCTTGTTACGATGGAAAACATCTTACCTTCTCTATATCCCCTATTGTCTTTTCTCATCATAAAAAATTGCTTGTCGTACTCTATATTAAAGGCAACATATTTTTTTTTACATCATCATGTGAAGGAGAGATATGTCAATCTTCAATACTAATTTCTACAATAAGTTATTGTTGAGCAACTTCTTGCAGGAAAAAGCCTACAAAGTATGGGCAACAGAAGTTGACAGGTTCATGTCATAATGTTAACTCAAAATACAAGGAAATGGCATGGTCAAGAAATGTACATAGTTAAGGAATTTACATTAAAAAAAACCAAAACCAAAACCAAAACCAAAACCATAAACAAAAACAAAAACAAAAACAAAAACAAAAACCATAACATGATGCAAAATATTTCAGTACAGAAAAATTCTCTTTTCTATTTTCTGGCAGGCATTGGTTGATGCAATTGCAATATGTTTATTGATAAACATGCAAATGATAAGACTAATATCCATGTCAGAAGAGTAGTTCTTAGATTAACAAAAATCACTTTATCTTAAGAACTAAAAAACAATAAAAAAAATAAAAATGGATTTATTATTAAATGAGGAATACGGATATTTTTGCATTCATTTTATACTAGAAGTTGTTGCTTTCTAGATATTCCAAAGTGACTCTAAGACGATAAGGATTCAAACCAATATCCTAAAGGTCCCTTAAAATGGAGACCTTCATTTCTCATTGCACTAGATTTTGTTGCAGTTTGCCTTGAAGGAAAAAAGGATGATTTGCCTGGGGATTCTTGAATATTTCAAAATATTCGAAGTGTCAAATCTTCTGCCTGCAATAAAATTTGTCATAATTGGTACTAAGTCAAAGACATCATTAACTTTAGCTACACTCAAGAGTTCCACCAATGTTTCACTGAAATGCTTTGTTTAACTAATCAATTAACTTTCTCTGAAATCAATTGACATTAAGATATCCTTGTTTGTTAGTGAATGTTAGTGTGTAATCATTCATTATTTAAAGTGTTGCTGTGTAGATAAAGATTATTAATCCTCAGTAATGTAATTAAATTCTATATGAAAATATAATGCCTTATTAGCAAGATCACATAGAAACAAAAATCTCACTTCTGTAATTATTTTCTTAACTTTGAAAAGTGATAATGGGGTAAAAATGTATTAGACTATAAGGTCATATTCTGCACTCTTTCAGATATAGAGTAAATCATCACTGAAGTACATGGCAAAAATGATCCCTTTTTTAGTCATTTTTAATGAAACTGAATGAATGAGGTTTATTTTGATGATCAAAACCTGAGAGTTTCAACTAACAATTAATTGCAACTAAATGTTGCAATTAAGGAATGGAAAAATAAATGCAGGCATAAATAAATAAACTGCATAAAAAATAGTTTCTACAAGCAAACAGAAGTCACTCTAGATATTTAGGAAAAAATACACTCATAATATAAATTGTAGAACTCAAATGCAAATTATGTCAGTCTACTCTGTATGCAAAATGACTACAGAATATGCAGCACAATGTCCTGATATAGATAGGATATCTGCAATGCAGATCAGAGGAAGGAAATTCTGCCTACGTTTACTATATATATATGTTGATGCATGTTTATGTATTACTTACATTCCTCCTTGTAAAAAGAGCATCTTCCACATAAATACAGTATTTGCTGTTTTATCTACACGTATATAAATAAAAATTGTGATTAATTTGGCATGTCCTGCTAATAATTTCTATTCTCAGATGCTAAAGGAAAGGAAGTAGAAACAGCATATATTCTTCTATAAAACCTACTTTTTCTGTCTTTCACAGCTTCCCTTCTTCACCAGCTATTTTGGTGATAGCTAATGTGCTCTAGCGCTCTTGTTCTCTTTCTCACTCTTTACATTTAGCTATCTGCTTTAGGTCTCACATATGCAGGGATAGTATATTTGAAATTGTCATTCACTCGACTTACCATAAGGTTTCAAAGCTAAGGTGCCAGGCAGCTATTTATGTTTCTTGAGTACAACTATGCAAACTTAATGGCATCAAGTAGTAGTAGTTTCAGGATGAATCAAAGTCTGGTTTAGATTCAATTTCAATGGATTGCGAAAGAATGGTGGTCTGAAAACAAAACAAAACAAAACAAAACAAAAAAATTCAAAATAAAACCCAATTAAAAAAAAAATCACATTGCATAAGCTTATCTTTTTCCCTCCAGATTTTCTGTTCTCTTACAGAGAATTAACAAATGAATGGTTCTTTCTGAAAAGTTAGAACCACTCTTAAAAGAGAAAAAGTGACTTTTAGTTTAGATTACATCTAAAGTAAGAGCTACAATAGAGTGCCACTGATCTTTCCAGGCTGCTGGGTTAAGCTGCATTTTTTCATCCTTAAATTGGAGGTTGACTGCAGTGGCATCCTGAAGATGCTGCCTCCCAGAAGAAAATGAGTCCAAGTATCTCAATTGATGTATTTTGTCTATGGGTTAGGCAGCAGGTCCCAGGGTTTTTTGCTGAGTTTGGACCTGTCAGAAATCAGGAAAAACAACTATTTCTCATAGAAGTCCCTGTCCAGATATTATTCTTCAGTGATGAACCTTCTGCTTTTCATTTAAAAATCTGCCTCTGACAAATCCCTCTGTGCTTTCTTTGATACCTAGACTGCCTGTCAGCAGCCCCAGCTATGTCAACTGCTTTAAAATGTTTTCGCCCTTATATTTAAAGGCACTTAAACAATGAACTTTGTATTAGCACTTCTCTCTAGCTACCGGTAGCTCTCTCTACCGTTTTCTGATCTGTTCATGCTATTATTATGACATGGTTAAATAGAGGGAGATTTTGCAAGAAAAGCAGAGATTATTAAATTCAAATTTTTATTTGGCAGAATTCTGTATTTTCTAATAATTTCTCTGGTTCCCCCATTTCCTGTCATGTCCTTAAAACCTTTTCTTTTTCTCCATTGTACAAGGTTCCTTCCCATTTTCCCTTTCATTTAATGGAAAAAATGCTAGGTTCAAAGTTGCAAATATATTGCATATATATTCAGAAGCTAGTTGTTTTATTCTGGAAGAAACACAGGTCAGATTTACACCTGCTTTTACTTCACTAATGTCTCTCTATTCACCAATTTTTACTGGATTACCAGTAATAGAAAACCCTTGACAACTCTACTCTCAGACAGATTTAACTGAAATGACCAACAGATTCTAAAGTCCTTAGGAGATATTTGCAAATATACAGATGGAGAGACAGTATGGCTGCATACATCTCATTTCCTCAAGAAACTAGGCTGAAAATGCTGTGTTAAAATTGTTTGATACTGCAGATGGTTTACAAAGCTTTTCTGCAAACCCCATTCATTCCGTTCTCTGGTGAAAATCTCACTGAAAATAGTGGATCAGAGCAAAAATGAAATTTAAAATGTATGTACCCATACTGATCTATGAATTCACATCCCCAGTTGAGAAGTATGTCTTGGCCACTTATTTCTGAGAGCAGTAAAACTTTCCAGAAAGGGATAAAAGAATCAAAACATCTTCTGCATGATTTTTGAGAAATCTGTTTTATACTTTTCTAGCTATACTGTGCTATTTCTGTAGGCTAGCTGACCAAAGCTCTCTTCAGATGAAAGAAATTATGAAGCTGTATGAAAGGAAGTAGAGCACATGTTGGAAAATATGTTCTTTTGAACATTTGTGTACAATTGGTTGGAGAGATCAGCAGTCGAAAAGACTGCAGTCTGACTGGACAGCAGTATAGGCCATGTCTACACTGGGAAATTAAACAATCCCAGGTACTGTTCCCAAGTAAAGGAAATCTGTTGGTTCTATGTTTTGAAGTTACCAAAATGGTTCATGGCATGACTGTGGTCCATTCTAACTAACATTCTTGCAAAAAATTTCTGAGTGTGTTTGAAGAGTCAGCACAGGCTAGAAGTAATTGAGGACAGGCATTTTTAATAGGGCCTGTTGCCATAGGACAAGCAATAAGGGTTTTAAATCAAAAGAGGGCAGATTTAGATTAGATATGGGGAAGAAATTTTTAATACAATGCATACTTTTAGTGGTGAAACACTGGAACAGGTTGCCCGAAGAGGTAGCAAATGCCCCATCCATGGAAACATTCAAGGTCAGGTTGAATGGGGCTCTGAGCAACCTGATCCAGTTGAAGATGTCCCTGGTCATTGGACTAGTTGACTTTTAGAGATTGCTTCCAACCCAAACTATTCTGTGGTTTTATGTTTCCGGCAAAACAGAAATTAAATATACTTTCGTATCTACAAAGACAAAAAGTACAAAAATTTGTTACAGGTCTGGATATGCATTCTAACACTTGCTCAGAGGAGTAAAATAGAACAGTCTTGAAATATGTGATGACTAAAGGATCCCACACTGGAAAACTTGGAAGAAGAAATTGACATTATTATGGGGTCTCTGTTTGAAAAAATTTTGTGAAAGTGGCAATACTTATGAAATTAAAATGGCAGTAGCTTTGGGAAATTATGACTGACCTTTGGATGAGCCAATATCACTGCTGCCAATCTCTTTTGATGGAAATCTTTGGAGTGAAGGATGTTTGCTTTAGCTGTATTTTTTATTCTCTTAAGACAGTGAAATGATTGTTTAAGAAAGAAGAGGGGGTGTGATATGAAGCTGATGCTCAGTATTATACTTTCTCAGAGGTGTTACTCTTAGAAATAAAAGCATTAAAAAAAGATCATTAGCAATAGGCAATATGTTTGCAACCACTCTGTTTAAAGGGAAAGAGAATTTAAAAGATTTAATAGTATAGATACCAGTCATTTTGTGCAAATCCATAATAACGAGACAGCACATGCCTTGGTTTGCAAGGGTTGAGAGCCAGCCAGTAGCAGCCACCTGTTTACTGTAATGTCCTTTTTTATAATAGGAACCCAGGTATATGATTGGCTGGGTTCTACACCGTCCCAGTCCAAAACACATAGCACAAGAACAATAACAACAGGTGCTTATCTCTATTGTTTTCATATTTCCCATTGGGAAGAAGGATTTTTCTCACAAGCAGCAAGCAGCAGACTTTGGCCTCCCATAGGTATTGTCATTTTGTGCACTAATACTATACTGATCTTCTCTAAGAAACAAGTAACAAGGAAGTAATGTTTTACTTGTTCAAAAGTATTTATAAAATTCTAACAGTCTTCAGAATTATAGTTGCAGAGACCATGAATATCCTTGATGACCTTCTGCAGGTGCAAGTGGAAAGTACCAAAAAACTATGGACTAGTGGAATGTAGCATCTCAGCTGGTTATTAGAGTTGTGAATAAATTAAATCAGATGTTCCTTTAGTTACTATTTTTCTGTAGCTATCTATGTACAGATCAAGATACTCTTTTGACATCTATGACTCTTTGGACTCATGAAATTATGTTGTGACGTGTTGCAGTTTGCTGAGACAGCACAGGGTCCCAGCCTGAGCCGGGACAGCTGGAGCGTCTGCTGCCTCAGGCACTGCCCGGGCTTGTCCCCCTTTGGCAGACATGGCAGCAGGGAAACCTGGTGTTCCCGTGCACATCCGGGCCCAGCCGGCTCCAGAGTGATGTGCCTGAAGACAGCGGTCCCACTGGGCTGGCAACCTGTCAGTCTAGCTGTGTCCCGCCCATCCTCTCGGTGATTGGCTTAAGTCAGCATTCTGCCTCTGTTTCCTGGATTTTAAAAGTGCTTTGCAAGTTCAGATGCGTGCCTTTTTTTCTCCTGTACGTGTTCGCAATAAACCCGGACTGCTGTACGGGAGAGGCCCCTCCGTACCATCTCTTTGTTTCTGTTGTGCTTACACCACGAGGTGGGAGATCGCAACTCCAACGCACCTGCACTTACTGCCGCCGTACTCCTGCAAAAAGGAGCTGGGAGCAGCGCCGAAGGCTGCTGCTTCGTCAACCCAGTGGGCTCAGCGCAGCATTTTAAACCCACTACCTAGTCGTGGCAGTGAGGAGCAGTCTTTTACACACCACCATTTTTCCCTACTTCAGAACAGCAGAAAAAATTACTTTGAGTAAACAGTAAGAAGGAGCAATTAGGATTTCTTGAGTCATCATTTGTCTCTTTTCATTCAAAATAGCTAAAATCTAACTACTTTGAGTGATACTATAAATCTGCTACATCTAAGAATTAAAAATGAGGAAGGGTCAGTATGTATATTTATAAGGTTTTTAAAGATTCAAAGGTGTATTGATACCTATCTCAGAAAGAAATTTTCAGAATAACAGCAATATTCATATGCACCAATGATTCACAAATTATATGTACAGGTTTTTTTCTAGATTTTCATAGGTCTTTCTACAGCAGTCTCCTTTAATAAATTAAAAACTACCTTTCTAGTATAGAAAGTCACACAGATCTAAATATCATACAAAAAATAGAACATGAATTATGTACTGAGCCTCCATAGCTGAGCAGATTTTATGTGTGAAATGCTAAAGGAGATCAGTAATATATTACTGAATTATATAAAACACAAACCAACAAAACCAAAGCAAAAACAAAACCAGAAAAACCTGACAGAGTGAAGGGTTTTGAGTCAATATCTTCTGACCTTTCTTTAAAGAGAAAATGGGGCTGCTTTGGTGGGTACTTCAAGGAGGCTGAGGTACTCAACGACTTTTTTGCCTCAGTTTTCATCATTAAGTGCTCCAACCACACCACTCAGGTTGCAGAAGGAAAAGACAGGGACTAGGAGAATGAAGAACTGGATCTTGTAGGAGAAGATCATATTTGAGACCATTTAAGGGGCCTGAAGGTTCACAGTTTCATGGGTCTTGGTCATATATATCTGCAGGTCCTGAGGAAATTGTTGAAGGAAGTGGATGAGCCACTATCAATCATATTTGAGACATCTGTCATTCTGGTGAAGTTCCCACTGATGGGAAAAGAGGAAACATAACCCCCATTTTTAAAAAGGGATAAAAAGAAGACTTGGGGAACTAACTACAGGCCAGTGAGTCTTATCTCTGTGCCTAGCATTATCATGGAGCAGATCCTTCTGAAAACTATGCTAAGGCACATGGAAAACAAGGCAGTGATTGGTGGCAGCCAGAATGGCTTCAAAAAGAGCAAATTTTGCCTTACAAGTTTATTAGCCTTCTGTGATGGGGTAACAGCAGTGGTGGATGAGGGAAGAGTGACTGACATAATCTACCTGGACTTGTGCAAAGCATTTGACATTGTCGCACACAGCATCCTTGTCTCTAAATCGGAGACACATGAATTTGACAAATGGACCTTTTGGTTCATAAGGAGTGAGTGGATGCTCACAATCAAAAGAGTTGTGGTCAAAGTGGAAAGCAGTGACAAGTGGAATTCCTCAGGGGTCATTACTAGGACTCGCACTTTTTAAGATCTTTGTCAGTGTCTGGGGCAGTGGTTTCAAGTGCACCTTTGGCAAGTGTGCCAACATCACCAAGCTGAGTAGTGCAGTCGACACACTGGAGGGAAGGGATGCCATCCACAGGGACCTGGTCAGGCTTGAGAGGTAGGTCCGTACAAACCTCATGAAGTTCAACAAATGAAAGTGTAAGGTCCTGCACATGGGTCTGGGCAATCCCAAGCACAACCACAAGTTGGGAAAAGAACAGAGGAGAAGGACTGTCTCTGAGGAGAAGGGCTTGGGTGTGTTAGTAGAGGAGAAGCTTGACATGACCTGGCAGTGCATGCTCACAGCCCAGAAAGCCAACCATGTTCTGGGCTGCAACAAAAGAGGAGTGGCCAGGAGGTCTAGGGAGGTGATTCTCCCACTCTGCTGTACTCTGAGGAGACCCCACCTGGAGTACTACATTCAGCTCTGGAGTGCCAAGCACAGGAAAGGCATGGACCTCATGGAGCAGACCCAGAGGAGGCCCACCAAGATGATGAGAAGGCCAGAGCACCTCTCTTATTGAAGACAGATTGAGTGAGTCGGGGCTATTCAGGCTGGAGAAAAGCAAGCTCCTAGAAGAACCTTATAGCGGCTTTCCAGTACCTGAAGGGGACCTTACAAGAGAACTGGAGAGGGACTTTTTACAACAGCATGTAGTGATAGGACAAAGGGCTATGACTTCAAACAGAAAGAAGGCACGTTTAAATTAGACATGAGGATGAAATTCTTTACTATGAGGATGGTGAGATGGTGGAAGAGAAGTTGTGGATGTCTCCTGCCTGGAAGTGTTCAAGATTTGTTGAATGGGTGTTTGAACAACCTGGTCTAGTGAAATGTGTCCCTTCCCACAACGAAGAGGTTGGAATAAGATGATCTTTGAGGTCCCTTTCAACCTTTCAACCCAAACCACTCTATGCCGCTATGATTAGCATTGTCACTATAAACAGCTGAAAGTTGACTTTTATACGCTGCATTGAGAGTATACCATGTTAAAAATGGTCCTTTAATGATTTCTCACAGTGGATCTTTATTTTTAAATATAGCACATAAATAATATGCAAGTTTCCAAGTTGCTTTTTAAATTATTCTATGTTAATCAAAATATTTGAATATGAATTTTTAAGCAAGGGATTTTCATTTGCTATGTGGTTTTTCCCATACCCTTCACTCACCTTGTTGGAAGCATAGTGACTCTGTTTATAGTCTGTGTATATAAAGTCTCTGTCAATTTCATATGAATAATCATGTCTTCTAACACTCATTTGATTAATGGCCTCTATTCAGGCATCAGGAACCTACACCATGTAAGATCACTCAGGATCAGAGCCCAGTATATTCTCCACCAGTGTAATCAACTATTCTTCTTATGATATATAGGAAATATTAATGGATACAGACACATACTGGTGAAGTAAAGGAGATATTTTCCATGGAACAATAGTCTTGAGTGCTGAATCCCATGATCTTGCCTAGGCACTAAACTGATTGAAATCCTAAAATCAAATTAGATCCTAAACCAAAATTGAAATCCCAGAAGCTGATCAGTCGTGCTCCACCCACATATAAAGAAGTTATTACGGGTAGCTCTATGCAACCATACAAGCTTGCACAGATTTATTTTTCAGCAGGTATCACAAGATTTTGATCGATCTTTTGTTTTGGGTGAATAAATTATTTTACCTTTGTCTAGATAAAAGGAATTTTTTATTAAAAATAAAGAAATTCTTTTCCTTTGAACTACCTTGCAATACTTAGTCTCTGAACATTTTTAGTAAAGATTGTAGTTTCTAGATGGTTTTACCAATTATATGAAGAGAGAAAACAAGTTAATTAGTTTGTAACAGAAGTAACTGCTGAATGATTAATATATTTTTTCCTCCAGTGTTGTGCCACTCTAAGAACATTGACTGCAAGACATTTAATTAGCTCTAAGTTGAAATGCAACATAACATTTTGCCTATTAATTATTTATGTATACCACTTATTTGTATTTGTTTATTTAATTAGTTTAGAAAGGCATCTATTAATGTGGAAAATGGGAACCTCATATTCAATTTGAGAACATATTTTTCCTTCTGAGGATGCATTTGGTATATGGGGAAGTTTGTAGTCTAGTGGAGTAGAATAAGTTGATTTTCCGGCACAAGACTAGAATAAGAGTAGGATGTAAGAGAAAAGGAGTAAGTGGAAGGGTCGTGTCATAAACTGGTTTGTCATAATCCATCTCCTGAAAACTGGAGCTGTGACCCATAAAAATGGTATCCTGCAGCAGGAAAATACAGGAAATTAAATTTTCATCTTCTTTCCAAAATTTATGTTTCAGTGCAAGAAAGAGTTTGCTAAAACTTTACTCCTAAACTTTTTTTTTTTTTTAATATAAAAAGTACATTTAAACACATAGTTTTGCAGTGTGCTCTAAATGATATCATTTAACCTCACTTAGCCATTTAGGCTAACCAAGTTCTATAGAAAAAATTGTCATTTACATAAATGGTAAATGGGTGCTCTCTATATTTTGTTACTTTTAGGAATTCAGCTGTCAATTAATGTCGTTAATTGGTAGTCAATTTACTCCATGAACATTCTCATCTAGAACAAAATTTAGTAGAACTTACTCATGTTCTAACTAGCCCTCTCCCTTCCAAAATTAATTTGAATTATGTGAAACCTAATGGGCTTTGCTCTTCATTGCCCAGCATTTTGTGTAGCATTTCCACAAAAGAAGGGCAATTTCCAAGTGGATGAAAAAAAAACCTATCCTCCAGTTTGACAACATGTTATATATTTTTCTGCACTCTAAACAATTATGGTTGCCACATAGGAAATGGGAATGTTTTTCATCAGTTCTAGAAAAGCGATTTCCAGAATAAGATGACAGGAATGCCAACCAGCCCCTAAAATAGAGACTATCACTTCATTCACAAAGGAAACTGGAATCTAGGGAAATAGATTTATTCAAGATATTTGGGAAGTGGCCAGGAATGTATGTAAGCCACCAAATAACTAACAAAAGCCTCCTAGAGAATATGGCATCATGTGGGTTTTAGCCATTTTTCTAACAATACAAAATTCTTAACGGTAAATTCAGTAAGCCATCATGTATATACCAATGGTCCAGAAAATCTTTTGAAGAAGAAGAAACAATTTATTTCCTTTTTAAGACAGTAGTTGGAAAAGTAATGAACTTGAAAACTGTCTTGGAGTCTGGCCTTAAAACAGAAGATAATATTTAGAATATCCCTAGTAGCTGAGGACCATTATTTTACTTTTAATTAATATTAGCCTGTTATTACAGTACTTTCTTATGCTTTCCTTTAGAGTTTTAGCTTCATTCGTGTCACCATTTACTAATAGCACAGAAAGACCAAGGGAGAAAATAAAATTCTCTCATGTAAGATTAATTTCTAAGTAACCTTGGGGTAGTTATCTTTCAAAAAATACTTTTGTACAAAGGAAAGCAAATTGTACATAGATTTAGTAAACTGCTTCAAGCAGCGCATATAAATACCCTTTTAGACACAAGTATAGACTTTAAGGTCTATTGTCATTACCACAGACACCCAAGAGTTATGTGTTTGTAAGAGGTTTGGTCTCACACAAATTACACATTGGGGATCCCTTCTATGCATCTCTGTAAGCACAGCACGAGAGAACCTTGTAGTTTTGAACAAAAATACAAACAGGAAAACAAGCCAATTTTTAATGTCATATTGAAATTTCCCTGTCGTACAGAGGGAAAAGCCCTGTACAGTATATGTGGTATATGTATCTGTAAGCAGCAATTAATGCATAAAAGAGAGACGTTCCACAATTTCCACAGCTTCACACTGCTAGCATGCTTTTCGCTGGCAATTAACAGCAAGAAATGATACCTCAAAAAGTGTCAAGGGGAGATAGAGACTTTGATAAAAGCACAAACTGTTTTTAAACAAGTTTGACACTATTCAAATAAGCTTTCTGCTTTCTCATTTTCAATACTATTATATTTTAACACCTTTTTGGTGTACAACTGTGTCCTGTCACCTTCAAATAACTAAATAAATGTATTATATGGTAAGTGTTGCAAATCAACAACAAAAATATTTCTATCAGAAAAAAATTAGTTATTGCTTTTCGTAAACACCAGGTGTGTGTCCCAAGGAGGAAATTTAACTCTTTCTTAAATGTTACCTAGAGCCAGAAAAACTTTAACTCTGCTCCCCATTATTTCAGGAACAGGGTGCTTAACACCCAACAACATTTCAAAATCAGTGGTTAGCACAGAGAACTTTCTCACAATGACTATCGGCCATGAATGTCTTCCACATTCCAAAATGTTCATTCTCTGTTTATCTCCTCAACTCTTTCTCCAACAAGCAGTGCTATCTATGTGTGGAAGTAACAACTGATGTAAGAATTGAAAATATGAGTAAAATTATTTTTCTGCTGAATCCTTACGCCACCATAATCACTGCATTGTCTCTAAGAGTCAACTGTAGAAGATCAGGATAACATCATTTCAGACAACTATTCATGGAGATGCTATGGGTATAGGCCTCCATAATTATCTTCAAAACCACAGAGCTGCTCTACCTGCTCTCAGCTATGCACCACTGTAACTAAGGACCTCTTGACTTCAGTGTCTAGTAAAAAAAAGAGCAACCCTTTACGTATGTTCAGGGAGACTAAGTTACAAAGAAAAAGAAGGGAAATAAATGCAACAAAGGGAAATAAGGGCAAGATAAAGAAAGACAAGGGACAAAAATGGCATATGTGGACCTGCTACATAATATGGTAGCAGCACTCATTCATGTGAAAACTATATTTTCTGTAACACACCGAGTGGGAATCACAAGACTTCAGGAAGAGAGGAGGAGGTCAGGGATTGTTATCTACCGAATAGCTTGTTCAGCTTGCAAACCCTTCTGGAGGATCATGAGGCACTAAAGGATAACCAAAATCTAATTACATTCCTTCAGAAGGAAATATGTAGTGCCATATGTAGCTTATCCTACCATATATAATAAAACAATACTACAAAAAAGGAGAATGCAAATTTTTAAGAAAAGCTTGTAATATAATGTTCCATTCAAATTGCTGTGGAATTTGCAATCAAACTCTAAAACTGATGTATCTATGGTCCCATCATGATATTTCTGTTAATATTCTCCTTTTAGCAGAAAGGGAATGAAGCTTGTAGCCCATATTTCACAGTATGTTTATTCTGAATGTAATATTGTTAGACTGAGTACAGCATTTTAGGGTATTTTATAAAAAAGGAAAAGCCTGTAGTTTTCCAATCATCATGTGTTCTGAACACCTTAATTCTTCCCTGTTCATAAATAACTTTTTACCCCTTCACAAAAATGACACATATTGACATATGACACAACATATTGTAAAGTTCAATTGACAACATACGTGTTCCATTTTCAGTTCTAGTGACAGAAACAAAATTTATGCTGGGTCTACTTTATTCATCATCTATTTTTTTGGTTTTTGGTCTCTTTTTTTCATAGGAGTAATTCCAATTAGCATAATTTAGAACTTAAGAAAGCAATAAATTAGCATGTCTGCTTTTTCCATTGGGTTTTAAAGACACATGGGGATAAATCATGTGCATTGGTAGTAATAAGATAATATTTAATCATCTTTTTATGAGTGCAAATTAAAGACTTTCAAAAGAAAAGCAAAGTGATTTTTTTCTGTTTTCCTTGTTGAATAAATCATAGCTTCACAATGCCTGCAATGTAAACTTCAATTTTCAAAACCATTAAAAAGATGTATACTTTGTTTCTTTTATTCTTAATGATATATGTTGTTTACCAAGGAATAAGAATAGAAGTCATAAATGAGAGTTTCAAAATAGGAAAGAATATTCTTCAGTGAAAATTCTCAGAAGATATATTTTCTAGACATTGCAGAGAGGAAAGCTGAGAAAAAGGAAAACAGAAGCTATTCATAATTGTAAGAATGAACTGTGGCAACAGGCTACAGGCTTGCTGGCAAAAAAAAACTTGCTAAATTCTGGCATGTCTTTATGAAGAGAAAGAAAACTAACAGATTCATATCCTGGTGTGTTGTTGAGGAAGACGGGCAATGGAGGAACACAATGAAGTCATAAGGGAATAAAGCTATTTGAATTTAGATCCTTAAAGTCTAACTAAACAACCTCTATGGGCCAGCCTTATTGTCAAAATATGAAATTTGCTGCCCGTTAAGAGACAACAAATACATTCTTGCTCATATGAGAGCTACAGTAGACCATGAGGAATAGTACAAAGAGCGAGGATGGGATTACCATGCTAAACTACAAATGAGTATGGGAAGGACAGATCTGCTTCACTTTTTCACCTAACCACATAAATTTACATTAAAAAACCAAAATGGATAACACGGCAAGTATAATCATTATTTCTCCGTCTGTACACCAGTCAGATGAGGTGTATCTCAAGCCTGATTCTATCATTAGAACAGTAAAAAAATCTGCAGTCGAGAAAAGAATTTCTGGACATTTTCATTTGGTCTGTTGCTCAGTTTACAGAAGAATTGAGAATCCCAGCACAGTCAAGTATAGTTTTCCCATTTCTCCATGCAACAGGATAAAAAACTAAGTCATAATATTCTTATACAAGTAGTTTTGAAATCTCACAGCATGAAAACATTTTCTGACTTTGCAGCCAGTGCCTCTGTGGGACTTGTTTTCTAGTTTTTTAATCATCCACACATAAATCTTGCTGCATTTCAGATTAAAATTTTCCAGCATTCATGAGTTGAGGATATCACATCTTTCATTCGTGCCTTTTGGGGAGCACAATGGAGAAGGGTTCCTCTCATGCACACTACTACTGAAGCTCTAAACCTAGGACTTTTAACAGATTATTTCTTTTCAGTAGCTATAGCCTCCCACTCTGTTTTCTCTTGGGAGCTGCTGGGAACTCCTTCTACATCAATTCTTTAACATCCTTTATGACTTGTTTTCCCCTCCATTGCAAGTCTAGCTATAATGAAGGAATGGGGTGTATACACAAGATCCAGGAAGGAAATTGATATTCCTCTGGGTCTCAAATTTGCTTCTGTACTCTTCTATCTTCCAAAAGTTAGCAGAAGTTATGTCTTTGACTCCTCTCATCTTTTCTTCCCTTCTGACAGATACTCTGGAGCATTGTAGTCCAACAAAGAACTCTGTCACATCCATCTGTGATAAAATGGTGATCCAGAACACTTTACAAAGTGCAGCCTGTACCTTTCAAAGTACATTCATAAAAAGTAGGAAGCTGTGACTTCTCTATATACATTTTTCTAGATTAAAAAACATATTCTGGATATTTTAAAGGTACCATCACCATGCTTGCAAGTAAAATAATTGTCAGTTTACAGTGCAATGAGAGAGATAGAAAAACATGAAAGAAGCATGAGAGATATATTCAGAACAAGGAGGTGCAGAATAACAGGGTCAGAAAGGAGTGAAGAATATACAGTGAATTAAATGGGAGAATCTATATAGATAGAGAAGTAGCGCATAAGCAGCATTCACCTCTTCAAACCTGGGAAATGAGTAATTTTTTCAAACCTGGATTTGATCTGCTGTGTCTAGTTTGGGTGAATAACTTACTTTCAGAAATTTGGAAGCAAAAATAAGATTTTGTATATTCATTTTTTATTTCAGAACAGTTTAAGGACAATCCCGGAGTTTTTTGAAATTCGGGTTGAGACTCCAGAATGTGTTGGGTTCGTGTTCAGCTGGCAAAACGCAAGAAAATGCCAGAACTTAGTACAAAATAGATTTTACTATTTCTCTAAAGGATGGACTAAAATATCTTCCCAATGTTCCTTTTTTTCAGAGTACATTTGTAGTTTCTAAGCTTATTTTCATCTACTATACCAAAGTAGATATTCTCTGTTCTTTCCAGCCGAGGCCGATGAAAACACAAAGGGTGAATATGAGACCACAAAAAATGTGCCTTGTGGTAAGACTAAGTGCGTACAGGGTGAATATTACCAGAGAGAATAGTGACAGCTTTGTGACAGCTTGAACTGTGTCAGCATGGAAATTAATTACACTCGTAATGTCCGGAAACAAGTATCTGGAATACATAGCTTATGTAATAGGAACTGCTTCCTCACTTCTCTCTAGCCTTACATTTAAATACATCAGTAACAACCAAATAGTTTTTTATCAAACTTTTGAGGCACTTCACCTCTGGATTGAGGACCACTCTGAGAGATTTTCTTCCAAGAGTTAATGGCTTGGAAAGATATAAGCAGCAGAAATTAAGCACTTAGAGTGGGAAGAACATCTTAACCACAACTACTAAACTTGTACCTCTGTCACTTCAAGCTGTGAGTTCAGATCTCAAAATATATGTGACAATAGGCTGACTCAGTGCTCAGATGAGAGCACTCTAGGAAACATTCAAGTAGAAATTCAGCAGACAGCAGCATTCCCACTGGACTGCTAATGATGCAATATCTATGCCAGGTGTTTGAGGCTATCAAGATGTAGAGTTACTGTCTTATCTGTCTAGTGACACAGTTACTCTAACAGTATAGTTGTGAAGCCTAGTGTCCTGGTCTGAGGATGCAATCTGCACAGTTTCTATCATCTCTTAACCTCATTTGGGTATGCAGTTCACTGCTTCTTGCTCTGGAAGCATCACAGTTCAGCCATCAGAGTACAGACATTCAGAGTTCTTCACTATCACTTTGTAGCTATGCAGTAGGAGACTGCTAACCACAGAAGGTACTTCTCAACCCTTGTCTGTGTCCCCGGACAAGCCATATCAAATGGAGTTTTTAGTCTGGCAAGCATGAAGCTAAGTGAGACACTTCATCCTAGTTGTATGATCTTTCTGAAACAGAAGGGCAGCTCTGTCTCCTTTTACAACTTGTTCGTTCAATAAGGAGTCAAATTTATATACCAGTAGGTAAATGTTAGTGTTGAGCTTCAGTCAATCTGCCTTGATATCCTTCAGCCTACTAAGATGACATAAAATTATTTTCCAATTCCAAACGAATATTTAGATTTAATATTTGTGCACACCTTTGAAGGTGTCAGACTGTGAGAATTATTATACAGGTTGCATATATAGAAAAGCTGTTAAAATATGGAGAAGGTCTTGGGATCTTTTTGCATGAAATTTATTTTGTGTGTAATAATATGCTGTTCTAGCAGACAAGAAGAGTAAAGGATTTTCATAGAGTCTGATTTCCCCAATACACAACAACTTCATCTGAAGTTAGTGATTTCTCTCTCTGAAAATTCAAGCTTTGAATATTTAATCCTGTTGGTTGTTGTTTTTTTTTTTTGTTTGTTTGTTTGGTTTGGTTTATTTAATGTTTTCTCTGTCCCCTGGGTGATACTAGTTCAGAATAACATTTCACTAAAATTTAATGGCCTTTGCCAAATAGTTTGTTCTATAGATACACATACTCTCTCAATATGAACAAATGCTCATCCTACTTCTAAAACTATTGGTAAATATGCTCCTTAAACATTTGCAGACTTTTACTTTGGTTTTCTCAGGAAATTAAGCTTATGCATTTGCAAGGTTTACTCATCCATCTATCTATCACCCTATCCCTGATGCCTACCCTATGTTTACTTTATTGATCAGAGTTCAACCACATTTGGCATCTGGAAAAGCCATTTAAAATATAAATAGAATTCTGAGCTTATAAACATTAGTCAGAGAACAGAGCTGCAGTTACTGCAGGGAGAGATGAAGTCATTGTTTTCCTCTTCTGCCAGAGGGAATAAGGAATGCAATTTATGCACCCCACAGTGTGCATGTCTTACCTTCATCTTCTAGGAGTTCAGCAGTTGGAAGGAGATTGGGTTCAACAGGCCCTACATTTCTTCCTACCTCCTGACAAAGCAAGTTACATTCTGCTTTGCTGTGGCTTTGTCTGTATTTTACTCCTAATCAGAACTGTGCAGTGTTAAATAAACATCTGGGACAAGGGTGGCCTTTGCCTTATGTACATGGAAACCAGATAGGAAAACATACAGCAAGACTTTAATGTCCCAAAAAAGTCACACCTCCAGTCAATATTAACAGGGTAACCATTACTAACCAACCATGACTACCCCTCTCACGTAAAGAATGGAGAATAAGTTTTGATTTAGCTCATTACATGTGCCAGTTAAACAAGGATAGGATGTGGAAATTCTAAACAATCAAAAGCAGGACCAGCACCCACATCTGGGATTCCCAGTCACACTTCTCTTACCAGGGAAGCTTCTATGGCAATAATGGTAGGTGTCCATTTTTCATAGCAGTCTGAAACCCATGTCTAAATAACTAAAGCCGCAATAAAACACTTAAAATACAAAATACGAAACAAATTAAACAAAAACAAAACCACCAGGGAGATTCACAGAGGTAATCATCACAAATTTTTTGGCAAGCTCAGCTGAAGCACTGTGTTGCACAGCCTGCATGTCACAGCCATATGACTTATTTTTATGTTTGGAAATAAAAAGTAGCATAGCATTCAAACTGTGGAGCTTTTGTTACCAGGGTTTTATCTCACCAAGTGGTCCCAGCATTTCAATTCAATCTTCTCAAACCTAAAGTGGAATTTGATCAAATACCAAATTGATTTTAAAATCACTTTTATGACTTTTGAAAGCATTGCTCAATTTGGGATCCTCTGTTTGTATTTATCTTCAGTTCCATCTCTGCACTCCAATTCATGTTTCTGTTTGAGAATAATTGGCCATTCTAAATGAGAGGAGCACACACTTGTCTTTGTAGTGTATACTGACAAAAACACTGATTTCTGGCTTCAGGCTGAAATGCTCTCTAAAACACAACATAAATCTAATCCTATTTTATTTTTTGATGTTAGTTATTTTGCAATTATAGCAGGGTTTTTCTTGGGTTTGTATTTAACTTTGCTAATGATCCTAAATAATAGATGCTATAGAAAAGCATTTCATTACACATGCTCAAAAATGTTATATAATGAAAGAAAAAGGAAAGGCAAGAAGGCAGGCAGGCAGGCAGGCAGGAAGGAAGGAAGGAGAAAAAAAAAGGAAGGAAAAGGAAAAATTTTTCCTCAGCTTCTTAGTATACAGATCCCCTCCTACTGAAGTTAATGACATTGATGTAGTGCAAGGAAAATTATGACAATGTAGAGACCTTGTGAAAATGTCACTCAAAGGAAATATAATCCCAGGACCATCCCAGCTAGTAATACCAAACTTTCAGACAGAGATATTATGAGCTATCTAAAAAAAAATTCTCAAACCCAAGAAATTTGATTTTCATGGGACTGCTTTAGACTCTTATGGTAATGGTTCATTACATACATGCTATGCAGAGTTATTTTTCATGTTGATAGAGAGGTAATTATAATTTACTCTTTAAATCTCAGCATTTTCTGAAAATCTTCAGAAAGCAGGCATGCCAGATGGAGAAAAGAAAGTCATGTGCAAACATCATAGTCTTAATTTATAAAGTGCAATCTATACAGCAATACAATTAATTTAACACTGTTCTTCCAAGAAGATTAAACAAAAACTTTAGTCTGTATCCCAAGTTATTATTTTCTTCCTAATACTTGAGTAAAATGAGTGAAATTCAAGGTATTTGCATAAGAAACAATAAGGCAATTAGAAAGCACTTGGAAATAGCTACATAGATATAAAAAGACACAATTCTCACCAGTAAAATCTGATTTGAAGAATGTTAAAAATTTTATAAAAAAACTTCAATATCAGAAATAATTTCTTATGCAAATAGAAGACATAGGGATTTACACACATCCTGGAGCAAGAGTAAATGATGGAACCTGAAACAGTACTAAACTCCTCTCTCACAATTGCTGCAGAGTTTTTTGCCGTTTTTTAGGTATGTTATTGTAGAGGTTCAACCAGCCTTGCTGATGGGCTCAACTTTAGCTACTAGCAGGTCAATTTTGGAGCCAGGTGGAACTGGCTCTGTACAACACAGGGGCAGCTCTCTCTTGCCACAGAATCCACCTCTGCAGCCTCTTGCTACTAAAAGCTTCCTGTTGCAGTGCCTCTGGGGGTGCCTGATGACCTGGCCTGGCCCCGCCGTGCCAGAGCTGTGGGGGCTGGGCCCTGCCCCCCCACACGCCAGTGCAGCCAGGGGTAGCAAGCCCCAGGTGGCCACGGGGGCTCCCCAGCCATGGCGGCAGGGGCGGTCCCCACCCGAAAGGACAGCTCATTGGTTCCTGTGCCGGTGCGGACAGCCGAGTGGCTGGCCGGCACCCCTGTCAATCATTGTAATCCTCCGCAGCGATTGGCTCTCTCCTGACTGCCCTCCCCTCGTTTCCGTGCTGTTATAGACACCCCCAACAGCCATTTTTCGTCTTTATCCGCATGCTCTAGAAATAAGAACCTGCTGGCAATAAGTGGGAAATAAGAACCTGCTGGCAATAAGGGGAAAAGAACCCTTCCTCGTCTCTCTACTTCCCTGCTCAAATTTAACCGCTGTGCGTGAACTGAACCAAGATTCTGTGGGAGTTCTGATGCAAGCTTGAAGAGCACGAGACCACTGCTGAAGGCTCCGAGTTACTCATGCTTTCTACCCGTGGCAGCTTCCCATACAAACCCAATAAAATTTTCTGTCATTCAAGTTTGAAATAACTTTTCATGAAAACCATGTCAACATGAAAAGCAAAAGATCCTTGGCAATGTCATGTTTCAAGAACCGAAAAACTTCAAAGACAGACTGCTGGAAATAGAAACAAAACCTCATTTTCTCATGAGAAACATAGAGTAGGAGGAGAGACAACTGTTGCATTGCGTCTGCAAAGTGCCTCAAGACAGAGAGGACATCAAAGAACAGCAATAATGATAAGAGTTTATTCAGCCTGATAGTTCTTCTGGTCTTCTTGGAGGCTAAGGCGACTAAATGCAGTTCTTCTCTCTACATGACTGTAGTGAGTTTCCTGACAACGTGGAAGACTCTCTGGGTTGCACAATGATATCTTTATTTATTTACTGTTGCAAAATTACGGGGACAAAATATGCGTCAGTTCTTCTAACTAGGGTTTCCTGGGTACTGCTTAAATTATATTGTCTGGAAGATGACAACAACTATAATGGCACTATGCTTTTTGGTCTATTACAAAGGTTGGCCTAATAATGCAGTGTTATTCATATAGCTGAACTCTTACAGAGACTGAGAGTTTGCTCGTTGTTAGGGCAGTTGTATAGCAGACTGCTTGCACAGCTTTCATTGTAACTAATTGTAACAGCAACCCTCGAAAAGATATCATATACATCTATTTTTACAGATGTGAACGATGTTTATGAAACATAAGTCAGAAATAGAACAGTGTGTGATCATGTAGAGAGTAAAACAACAGGGTGTTGTCACTGAGATGGCTTTAATCCAGCAACAGTACACACTTTCAAATTATTCTTAAAACTATATGATGCTGTTTAGCACATTTAAATATAGATATACATCATATTCAGCATTAGGAAGGCAATACAGACTAATATAATGCAGAATCTACTATATTAAAATATCTGTTCAGTGTATTATATTAATCTCATAAAATTAGTTATAAATCCATGACATTTACAGGCTTTTTCTATCACCTGAAAATCTGTCTTATCAGAAAACAAGGTTTTACATCATTGAAGCAAATAGAAAAATGCCTATTTACTTTGAGGACATTTGTATGAATATTTCAAAATACTGGTTTGAAGCTCCAGATGTTCAGCTCTTTTGAATGACACCAACAATAGTGTTAATATATTTTATCTCAGAGGAAGGGGCTATTATTGGATTAGCTTTGAAGAAAAGGAATCTTTATGAGCTCTTACAGCTGAGCATAGCTCAGTGTTGTTAATTCATTTGGAATTAATATTTTCAAAACTCAGATTCTGTTTTGTCATTTTGATGTAAGCTTGATAATTGATTATGAAGTGGGTAGATTAGGAAGCCTTTTTCATACTGTTCATCCACAATTCTTAGCTAAATATCATTGTCTAAATATGATGCATTTTTATTATTTCATTAATGTATTTGGAACAGAGAAGGAAGTCATATTTACAAAAACATTGAGAAATCCTTGAATGTGAGTCCACTGTATTTTCAAATAGACATTACTGTTTCATATCTGAAGGTAGTCCTAGTGGTGAAAATAGGTATAATAATAATTCACAATACTATTTGCAGTGTGAGTTCCATTTTCAGTGGTGTGGGAAGTAGAGGGAAAGGAGAAAGAAGAGCTGTGTAACTGCATATTTTACTTTTGTCATACAATGCAGTAATAGTGCATGAAGTAAGATTGCCATTGCTTCCTTAATATAATTCACCCTACCTTTCACTTGTACTTCCAGAAAAATTGATCTTGCAAAGTTATATAAAACATAGTAAGCGCTAGTCTTTTTACATGACTAGAAAGGATGATGATTGTCTCAGAGAATGTACTTCCTACTGTGTTTATTTCCACTGAAGCTAAAACAAAATTGATTGAAAAAAATAGAAGCTGAGATAATAGAAGAAAGGAAAGGGAACATGAATACTAAGAAAAAAAAAATTGAAAGTTGGTAAGCTATGTGGTAGGAAAAAATAAGAGCGTAAAAGAAAGACATAATCTCTGTGTAAAGAATAGTTATGGTACTGTCCCTAATGACCAAAAATTAGAGAAATCTCCTTGTATATCAAAATAAGAGAGGAGGCTGGATGACTACTGCAGAAGCAGTGTCCTCTATTGTAGCTTCTGCTGCTAGTAACTGCTGTTCTGAGGCTTTACCTAGTTGGTGTTTTATTCAACATCATTGGACAAGTTACATCTCCCATAGCATCTGGGTGCTTTTCAGCATTATGTACATCTATTTTCACAAGGCTATCTCACCGTCTTACAGGTGTTGCAAAAAAGCTGCTGGCTATGACATCAAAAAGTTGGAGCAATTGTACCATTGACAGTGGCTGTTCTCATCATTTAGGTTCAGGGGAACCAGGAGGAAAATATACTCAGCTATCTTCTACAGAGAGTGAAGATGGAAGAAGGAAGAGCAGGCACAGACAAGATGTTGGCAGCGGGTTGTGTAGTAAAGCTCAATTATTTCTATTGGCTGTCCTCCCACATGGGTGTCTTGTGCTGAATTGAAGATTCCTGGACTTTGGCATTGATAGAGAAAACAGATCTTTATTTTCAAGTCAGAGAGGAATTTTTGTAAAGTGCTTAGACTCTCTTGAAGCAATACTTAGAGAAGATATCTGAATTTCTAATTATGCAATTTTCTGAGGATAATGTGAACTGGCAACTTTTGGAAATGGAGACCCTACTGTTGGGGACTGTCACAGTAACGACACAAAAGGAAGAGACAGAGGCACCTGTTACCAGGATGAGAGAGAAGGAAGGAAGGGGGGCAAGACCCGCCTTCTTTATTTTTTATATACATTTAGAAATCACTATTCATTGGAGGAAATCAGTTCTTCCTCCCTCAATCACAGTGGTCAAAGGAAATGTCCATCAAAGTTCTGTGTCCAGGAGAAAGGAATGCAAACGATAAGATACAGTTACAATAACATGGCCATGTTTACAGAGAAAACTGTGAGAAACTACCTACAGAAGAACGACAACATCCAAAACTGCAAAAATCAGGGCAACAGGGGACAGAATGAAAAAATATTATTTATGTGAGGTACATTTCACTCAATTTTTATGATTTAGCCTAAAAAAGATAAATACAATTGTAGCAATTATAAAGCTCAGGAAAACTAGAAAAGCAAGCTATCTCTTCAACTTTTCATCTCTTTCTTTATGAACTGTTGTTGTGCTAAGAGGACATACCAGACAATAAGCCACAAAGAAATAAGTTTCATTTCCTTCTTCCAAATTCTTCCTTCTTTGGCAACAGGAGTTATTTCTGAACAACAACATCCATTCTGTGATCTTAATTACATATGCTTCTATGGCAGCATAATATTATGGAAATTGTGTTCAGTTTCAGTAGGAGCTGCAATCATGCAGCACCTCTAAAAATCCATCTTTTTTTTAACCATAAAAGGAGAAACAAAGTGCCCACTGCTGAGTTATAGCAAATCAAATATGTAGCAATTAATTAGAAATTGATATTCTTTAAAATAAAAACATTAAGGTCTCTATGTGCTATGAAAAACCCAATCAAATTCACTTAATTTTCATTATACAAGAATAGTAAGATGCATTAAAAACTCTATTATGGCTAAGGTTTGCATTCAGAATTGACAGGCCTCCTATTTTATACACTAATCATAGATGAGCATGAGAGGAAGAAGATGACTAAAATTTTTATTTTGGAGAGAATGCAAAGACTAAGGTGGTCGATCTATTTTCAGTGGAGAGGAGATATTCATTGTGCAGTCATGTTAGAATATCATTCAGAGTACAAAGCTTATAATTTTAAGACGTCAGCAGAAACAAATGCTCCCAGGAAAGATGAGCAAACATATTAGATGACTGAAGTTGATCCTATGAGTAAATGTTCACTTCCCCTCACACTCCTCAAGCTTGTCCAGTTTCCAAGGAAGAAGTAACTAAAAAGCCAAAACAACTATCTGTGATAGGAGCATTTCAATCATCCTTACTTACTGCTGTATAATTCAGACTATTCATCAAAATGTGCCCTGAAATATCAGGAATATCCATCAAAAGATCTCCTGAAACACCTGTGCTATTGTTGGGAACTGTCTTTAAAGGTTGCAGCACTATCATGCAGTGAAAAAATGGCTGTGCTACACAGTACCAATCAAATAGAAATCCTTTGTTAATGCTGACAAAGGGATATCCTGTCTTCATCTCGCTATGGAGTTATTTCAGATTATTCAAGCATCTTTTGAACTTAAAAAGCTTAAAAATAATCAGCCAGCCTACAGATCCATTCCAATCTAATATTTCCATAGCCCAGTCACACAACAGAATTTCAATACCTTAATTTTTGCTTAGAACAGGATATATTGCCCTGACAGATTCAGAAAAATAACTGCCCCAGTCACTCATACACATAGTTACTAGCTCAGCAAATACCCAGGCCTCAGAAATCAAAATAAATTATTCAGTCCCTTTAAATCCCAAAAAGTGAAATTGTAATAGCCCATATTGTGTGTCTGCTTAAAATAGCATTGATTTTGCCTCCAGAAACAAAATTAATGTTGGGGGAAAAAAAGTAATTATAGCATCTCAGGAAAAAGAATATTCCAGTCTCTGAATCTGATCCTCATTTTCAGCACTCAAGCATAATTCAAGCAATATTTTTCTTGAATATGTTTTAGTAATTGTGTTGGGTTTGTGCATCAAGGTTTTGGTAGTCGAGGCAGGGGTTGCAGGGGTGGCTTCTGTGAGCGGGTGCTAGAATCTTTCTCCATGTCCAGCAAGGCCAAGGACAGCCATCTCTAAGATGGACCCACTGCTGGTCCATCCCACTGTGACTAAGCCCATCAGTCACAATGATAGTGTCTCTGGGACTCAAGTAGAGTTAAAAACAGATGCACAACTTCAGAAAGACCTCGATGGGTTGGAGAGATGGGCAGAGAAGAAATGTTTGAAATTCAACAAGGGCAAATGTAGGATCCTGCACCTGGTAAAGAATAACCCCATGTAGCAGGACAGGGTGGGGGCTGACCTGCTGGACAGCAGCTCTGTAGAGAAGGACCTGGGTGCCATGAGCCAGAATGGTGGCCAAGAAAGACAATGGTATCCTGAGGTGAATTAGGAACAGCATTGCCAACAGCTTGAAGGGGGTGATCCTACCCCTCTACTCAGCCCTGGTGAGGCCACATCTGGAGTGGCGTGTCCAGTTCTGGGCTCCTCAGTACAAGAGAGACATGGATTTCGTAGAGTGGGTCCAGCAGAGCATGACAAAGACAATTAAGGGATTGAAGCATCTCTTTTATGAAGACAGGCTGGGAGAGTTGGGCCTGTTCAGCCTCTTACAACTGAAATATCTGAACAGTTACTTTGCAAGCATAAGCATTCTTTTAACTTAAACTTTGGAAACTGAGTATTGAGAAGAAGGCTTTCAAACATTTTGTTATGCAATATAGCATTTCACTGGAAAATAGTCTAAGTGAAAGATATGTTCTCCTGTTTCAGTTACGACTTTGTCATAGCAGCCCCTTGTTCACTGATTTGTTTGTTGGTTTACTGTAAACCAACAGTGAATGCCTGAATATACATGAGAAAGCTGATCTTCTCCAGTTAATTGGAATTACAACTGCTATAATTTTAAAGAAAGAAACCATATTCTGGATTGGTCTCATAGGCATGAAAGTATTTTCTACTAAGGCATCACATACATATTCTAACTAAAGTATGGGAAGAAAGCATTATTAACACAGTTTTATACTCAGTAAAATATTAGAATGTACCAGTGTGAGTAGAATTTCATATTGTAATCTATGGTCTGAATTTGTCTTTTTAAATTTAAACAAATTACTGATAGCACTATCAGTCCTACAGCATTCATGGTTTCAAATGCACTACTGTGCTTTGTTTTGTGTAAAAGTGTAACACTAGAAGAACCATTTGGATGGACTCCTGATTACAGTATTAATATTACAGTATTAATATCCTGATTACATTGATAACAGTATTCTGTAGGTCATCTTTATGAGACCACCCAACACAGCTTAATGAACATTAAAGATGTATGAAAACATTTAAGCTGCAAAAGTAACTGCTGTCTTTAAGAATGGCTCTCAAGCATTAAAAAAAAAACCAAAAAAAAAAAACCTCTCAGTGGGGTAAGGAGGATGCTCAGATTTTTCCCACAAACTGAAATAAAAATGACATTACAAAATATTTTGTTTGTTAGTGTTGGTCTGTAAAAACCTTATCAGGTTTCATACAAGTAAATCATAGATCTTAAATGTCTCTCTGGCTGCTAACCACCCGGTAGTCTCGGCCAGCAACGAGGTCAGGAGTCCACGCGGCGTGGCTACCAAAGACCAGTCGGGCTGCCTGAGAAGGCACGAAAGGCAGGCTGCACCACGGCTGTTGCCTAGCAACTCGGCGAGGGTGAAAGACGAGAGAGGGCCAACGCTGCGCCTTTTGTTCCGGCTTTTATTTCCCCCCCCCGAAGGAGCGGGAGGTGTGCTCCGAGGGGAGACGTTCAGTCGAAGGCGTCGTGAGGGAGGAGACAGCACTTTTTAAAGGGGGTTGGAGAGAGAGGGGAGCAAGGGAGCAAGCCAGTAAGGGAAGGACATGAGGTAACAGGGAACAAATCATAACATATCAGGGGAGGAACAGATACAAACCAACCAATAGAGAACCGAACTGAACAGAACCTTCCAGCGCCTCATACATAAAGAATAGGCTGCATTATTAAACATGAGGGGTTTGAGCCACTGGGGAGAAAGGAACAGCGAAGCTTCTGGACGAGAGGGAGGAGATGCTGCGGGAGTGACACACAGTGGGTGTCAGCCCTAGACTCGGGCTTTGCCCTCGGATCTGCTATCGGGGTTGGAGTCCTGGGCAAGGAATTCCACCCACTGTATGGCACTCAGCCCCAAGGTGGGCTGGGCCACCGCAACACTTAAACACTAGTATGGCTTTCTAATTTCAGTGAGAGATTGAAAAATGCTTTAAATAATTATTTTCTAATTATAAAATCTTTCAAGAACTTGGTCAAATTTTGAGTTCAAAACATCTGGACTGGTTGTGATAAGTTAATTTTAAAGTTTTGGTAGACATCCAATTTCAAACATATTAAAAAAATCTAATACCTATTCTATCTTGTATAAAAATCAGTGGTGATTTCAGTAGGCCAATTACATTTAACCATTATATCTTAAATAGCTGGAATAAGTACTTAAACAACATTTCAGTTATCTGCAGTACACTGAAGTCTTCCACAGACTGGAAACAAAGATATATACTGATTTTCATTATTAATTCCTTGTTAATTTATCTGTGGTGAATAAATATAGGACAATTGTCCTGCTTCTAGGCAGGACAGAGCTAATTTTTGCAGTAGCCAGGAGGGGGCATGGCCAGGATCCTGCAGTTATTCTGTACCACCTCACCTCATTTTCTGGGGGTGGCAGCAAGGGGTCCCTTCTGGGTCAAGAAATGTGGTGGAGGGAGTGGTTGGGTATTGTTGGGCGTTTCTGTGTGAATCATTTGCCTCTTTCTTGTACCCTTTGCCATTCGTATTGATGCTGTTGCTGTTTGTGTTCTTAGCTCATGGCTGTTTCCAGTAAATTGCTCTTTTCTCAATCTGTGATATTTTCCTTTTGTGCCCACAGTTCTCTTCTCCATCCCTCTGCAGAGAAGAGTGGGAGAGTAGAGTGAGTGAGTGGAGCTTGGCTTGGAATGTTTCAGTGGGAACACTAAATTGGGGAACACCATTCCTAAACCATGACACCAATAAAATAAATAAAATTCTTCATATACAATTTTTTTTTGGAGAGAAAGGGAGAGATGTGGGACTGCTGAAAATTTCTGCCGATATGTGAATGTACTTGTTTTCTCAGTAGAGTGAGGGAGACAAAATTCTCTCCTGCAATCATACAGTAACGCTCATTAAGAGGTAGAACAACTGTTGATCTGCTAAGACAACATGAATTGAAAGAATTAAAGGAAATTAACAACTAATGCCACTAAATGATTAAGATTAAATTTAAATTCTGGTTATTGATTAAATGTCAGCAATGTGTACCAAAACCATCTTTTAATAAAAGACTAAACAAGACAACAGTTTCAGCAATAAAACTAACTCAAAACACCACTTGACAAAAATCAAACATTATGTTGCTTATTTCTACAATACATTAAAGTTAATTGGTAGAAATTATTCTGATTTTAACATATTTGTAAATATATAAAGTAACAAGCAGTAAGGTCAACACCAATCTAGAAAAACAGAATGGTATTTCATAAAATGCAGAGAGTCATTTGAAAAACTGATAGCCAAAAGCAGAACTGTTGCATTTCAGGAATATATTTATACTTTTTTTTTAAGGAAACAAATTTTAAAAGGACCCCTGACATCTATTACAAGAGAAATGAAAATGAATTTTCACTGGCTCTCAAAGTTCCTTCTACAGTTTTCTAATTCATAACTATCTTTTACAGTGTCCTCAGTAGTCCAACAGATGTGCTCAGAACCATGCCTTCAGTCATACGATGTGAGCTGTTCCAGGGCTGGGGTGAGGGTCTAGCCCAGAACTTTTGCAGAAATCATTGTACTGCCTGCCTCTTAAGAAGAGAATTGTTTAGCTTGTATACCCCATGTACTATGCCAACAGCATCATGATGCCAGGTTTCCGCCAATGTGGAAAACAAACTTAAAGTACATTAATTGCAATTATCCTGGAAGCTTGACAAAACATTTTGGTGGTGAAATTGATAGTACACCTGAAGTGCATCTGCACAAAAGCATGTAATATGGGTAACAAACGGGATGAGCTGGAAGCTGTGGTGCAACACAAAAGCTGTGACATATTTGTCATCCCGGAAACATGGTGGGATGACTCTCATGACTGGAGTGGTGCAATGGACAGCTACAAGTTCTTCAGAAAGGACGTGTGAGGTAGGAGAGGTGGTGGAGTGGTTCTGTACATTAGAGAGGGCTTTGGCTGTGTAGAGCTCAAGGATAGTGATGATAAGGTTGAGTGCCTGTGGATAAAAATCAGGGGGAAGGTCAACAAGACCAACACCCTGGCGGGAGTCTGTCATAGACCACCCAATCAGGAAGAAGAGGTAGATGGGGTATTCTATAAGGTAATGGTTAATGTTTCATGATCTTGTTCTTGTGAGAGACTTTAACTTGCCAGTTGTCTGCTGGAAACTCCACACAGTGGAGAGGAGGCAGTCTAGGAGGTTCCTGGTGTGTGTGGAAGATAATTGCCTGACACAGCCGGTAAGTGAGCCTACCAGGGGTGGTGTCCTGCTAGACCTGCTGTTTACAAACAGAGAATGGCTGGTGGGAGATATGGTGGTCAGAGGCTTTTTTGGGCATACTGACCATTAGATGACACAGTTTTTGATTCTTCTTGAGGTAAGGAAGGGGGTCAGCAAAATCTCTACCTTGTACTTCTGAAGGTCAGACTTTGCCCTGTTCAGGACAATGGTTCAGAGAGTCCCGTGGGTAACACTACTTAACAACAAAGGGGTCCAGGAAGGCTGAAAATACTTTAAGAAGAATACCTTAAAGGCAGAAGGGCAGGCAACATCTCTGTATTGAAAGATGAGCCTGTGGAAAAGAAGACCAGCCTGTCTAAATAGTGAGCTTTCATTGTAACTCTGATGAAAAAAGAAAGTTTATGACCTTTGGAAGAAGGAGCAGGAACTCAGGAAGAGTACAAGATTGTCATTAGGTCATGTAGAGAGAAAATTAGAAAGACACAACCCCAGCTACAACTCAGTCAGGCCCTGCTGTGAAAGATAATAAAAAGTGTTTTTATAAATACATCAGCAGCAAAAAGAGGGCCAAGGAAAATCTCCATCTTTATTGGATGGGGAGGGGTTCATTGCAACCAAAGATAACGAAAAGGCTGAGCTGCTTGATAACTTCTTTGCCTCAATCTTCAACAGACAGACTGGTTATCTTCAGAACAAAGAGTCCCCTGAGCTGGTAGACAGAGACAGGGAGCAGACTAGATCCCTTTTAATCCAGGAGGAAGTTGTTAGTGACCTGCTATGCCACTTAGTCACAAGTCTATGGGACTGGATGGGATTCACTTAAGGATACTGAGACATCTGGTGGAAGAGCTCACCAAGACATTCTCCATCATTTATCATCAACCCTGGTTATGTGGGAAGGTCTGAGGTGACTGGAGGTTGACCACTGTGATGCACATCTGCAAGAAGGGCCAGAAGGAGGATCTGGGGAGCTACAGACCTGTCATCTTGACCTCAGTGCCGGGGAAGATTATGTGACAGATCATCTTGAGTGCAATCACACAGCACATACAGGACAACTAAGGAATCAGGCCCAGCTAGCATGAGTTTTGGAAAGTCCTGTTTGACCAGCCTGGTCTTCTTTTATGATCAGGTGACCTGCCTAGTGAATGAGAGAAAAGCTGTGGAAAACTTTACCGAGACTTCAGCAAAGTTTTGATACCGTCTCTCACAGCATTCTCCAGAAAAGCTGGCAGCCCATGGCTTGGACAGATGCACTCTTCACTGGGCTAAAAACAGGATGAATTGCTGGGCCCAGAGAGAGGTGGTAAATGGAGTTACATTCAGTTTGTGGCTGGTCAGTAGTGGTGTTCCCCAAGACTCTGTATTCGGCCCAGTTGTGTTCAATATATTTATGGAAGATCTGGACAAGGTGATCAAGTGCACCCTCAGTAAGTCCACAGACGACAATAAATTGGGCAGGAGGCTTGATCTTATGAAGTGCAGGAAGGCTCTGCTGAAGGATCTGGTCAGGCTGGATTGATGGGCCAAAGCAGTGTGCTATTAAACAAGATGAGATGCAGGTCCTGCCCTTGGGTCACAACAACCCCATGCAGCACTACAGGGTGGGAAAAGAGTGGCTGGAAAGAAATTAAACAGAAAAGGACCTGGGCATGCTGGGCAGCAGCAACTGAACATGAGCCAGCAGTGTGGCCAGGTGGCCAAGAAGGCCAATGGCATCCATTTATCAGCAACAGTGTGGCCAGCAGGACAAGAAAAATTATTTTCTCCTGTGTTTGGCACTGTTGAGACACACCTTGAATCCTGTGTTAAGTTTTAGGATCCTCAGTTTGAGGAAGATACTAAAGCACTGGAGCATGTCCAGAGAAGGGCAAGAAATCTGGTGAAGGACCTACAGAGTGAGCCATATGAAGAGCAGCTGAGGGAGCTAGGGTTGTTTAGCTTGGAAAAAAAAGGTTTTGGGGTGACCTTATGACTCTCTGGAAGTACTTGAAAGGAGGTCGTAGCAAGGTAGGGATCAATCTCCCAGGCAACTAGCAAAAGGACAAGAGGATATATCCTCAGGCTGCACCAGGGAAAGTTCAGATTGGACCTCAGGAAGGATTTTTTCATGGAAAGAAAAAGTTGTTGTTAAGTATTGGATTGAGCTGCCCAGGGAGACGTGGAGTCACCATCCCTAGAAGTATTCAAGACTCAACTGGACTTGGCACTTAGTACTATGATTTAGTTGGCATGATGGTGTTCCATCAAAGGCTGGACTTGATTATCTTGGAAGATTTTTCCAGCCTTAATGGTTCTATGTTGATGTATTAAGGAAGTAACTTAGGGCCTATAAAGAGAAATGAATGCCAAATTAGACATCATTACCTCTTTTGTTATAGGTCCATTTTTTTGTGTGCTTTCACAACACAAAGGGAAGACAGAGAAAAAAAGGTAACAGGGTATAAACACGAATCATGGTTATGCTTTGCTTGTATATCTATTTACGTACTTTCAGGGAAAGTGAGGAAAAGGAGAAGGAATGACGACAGGCAAAGCAGGTGCTATTACTCTAGACTGAGAGCATTTTCAGTTCCAGGAATCAGTGTATTTAATTGCCAAAATCCCCAAACAGTCCTAGCAATTCTTACATAATCTAAATGAGCAAAATATACCACTGTAGAACTTCTATAATTCTGGTGTTTACATTCCAAAAAAAAGGCACATATCACTAGCCTACAAAAGACAACAGAAATAAAGACTATAATAATTATTCGCTTTATAATTACACAGATTAAATAATCTCTGACCTTACATGACATTTAATTTGATTATCACCATGTATTTAAATGCAGTAATTCCATGATAAAGAGAAAACATTCTACTTCAGTATCATGGAGGAAATTAATTCTGTCCTGAGTATGATCTGTCATATCATCTGTATTACTTTGCTCCCTGCTTTTATAACTTTTCATGTATTCAGACATGATCCAGGATCTGATTAATTGCATGTTTCACTATATTCAAGGTAATGGTATTATTCATTATTATTAATCTTTTATCAAAATGAAGAAATGCAATTGAATGTGTACTTTTTAAAAGAAAGTAGGGGAAAGTCTTTGCCCAATTATTAAATTATTTGCAATAAGTTAAGGAAATTTATGAAAGCCAAATTCTCATAATTTACAGCATGTAAATTATAGCAATAATTTACATATATTGAATATAATAACAGAAAAAATAACCTGGTTTAGACAACATTAAAAAAGAAATATCTGTCTCAGCTAAATTTAATAAAGCTATCTTGGGTCCTCCTAACTATTCAGACAAAGGAGTATTAGAGTATAGCACAGCTTCCTAAGAGTTTATGCAGGACGTTGGACAGATTTTACATATTACTTAGAATCCCTTGCTGCTAAAAACTATTTTAAAAATTCCTTCATGCAGTTAGCTTAACATTAAATCCCACAAGCTTCAACTACACCTTTAGATTTTGTTGTATTCATATCTAAAGTACAATTATTTCAGATATTTCTAGTATTTCCCAAAGGACCGTTCATAGAGTCATCTGATTGCAAGGACGTATGGTTTCATCACACATCTGTTCTTAGGCTGAACATTTACCTTTGCTTAATAACCTTGTGGGCTACTGTTTTTCTGCAAATATAAGTTCCAATCAGACGTGTTGCTCCCCTTGGGGTGGCACACACCAGACTTAGCCATAAAACAGCTATCCTTGTTGCCACCTCCCAAAATAGCACAAGCTCTTATCCACCAGGTTGCCCCAGTGAAGAGTCTTCAAGTTGTTAAAGATCATCTGCCTGACTAAGCTCTGAAATACAAGTATTCATACAGTCAACACCAATCCCTTCAGAAGCTGCAGCTACCCACATCCTTTTTCATCTTTCAAGCCTGACTCTCATTTCACACCTTGTCCTGCAGGAGCTTGAGATGCTGTCAGGAGTACTAGAGAAGAAGTCAGGGTTTAATTTGTATATATGCCACAAATCTGGCGTCAGATTTTATTTCATGCAAGATCATGCCTACCAATACAAATCCACTGAATGTTGTTTAATATATGTAATGTTTCTTTTCACATATTTCATTGCTGATTTATGCTATAGCTCAACTACTGAGACTTCTGTATTGCAGAATATATTAAAGAAGCCCAACAAATTTAATTTCTTCCCGTTTCATAGGACTGTTTTTGTACACATGCTTAGAAATAGAAATATTTTCTTTCTAGGGACTAGGGTAGAAGTTCACCCAGACATAAGAAACTTCTTTTTCAGATTTTTCCTTCCTTTACAGTGAAATATTAAACATCATCTCACTGCTTCCCATCTCTTGTCATTAACGAGTCTAGCAATACCATGAGTTTCAGGCTCTGGTTTCAAAACCGAGACACTAAACAAATGTTTTGACTTGACTCACAATTGCTTCTCAGATTAAAGCTAGACTGTTTTCAATATCTTCATTAAAAGCAGTAAAAATCAAGTATTTCTTTCTCTTAGCTTCAAACCAGTTCTAACAAAGCTTCAGTGCAAAACCTGAGCCCCATTTACTAAGGTTCCAATATGTTGTTGCAAATCTCCTTTATGATTTGTCGCAATAAGGACACGAAAAGAAGGATGCGGACACCTGCTAAAAGAGGGCAACCAACAACTGCAGGCGAACCCACCCGACTTTATTTTATATGTGTCTTAGAAACCACAGTGGATTGGAGGGACAACTCGTCGCCGCTCAATCACCCTGGTCAAAGGAAATACCCATCAAACTTCACCGCCCAGAAGAAAGAAATGTAAATGATAAACTACTGTTACAAAAACATGGATATGTCTACAGAGAATGTATGAGAAATAGTTACAGAAGAATGAAAACATCACGAACTGCAAAACTCAGGGCAACATCGATTCTGTTCAATTCAGAATTTTTCATGATTCAGTGACCTTTCAAAAGAACCCAGAATCAAATGCAATCCTCTTTATACATTATCATCAAAATCACTGGCAAATCACAACTTTGCAAAGCTTAAACATGGAACCAAAAGAACACTTGTTTAGAGTATTGTTTTGCTGTTGCAGTAACGCCATGAAGGAAGAAGGAGACAAGGACACCTGGTAAGAGAGTAAGGAGCAAAGTGCCGGAGCAACTCTGAGCAACTCCCGGGCGAGACCTGCCCTGTTTATTTTATATGCATTTTAGAAATCACTGTCCATTGGAGGAAAGAGCTTGTTGTCCCTCAATCACAGTGGTCAAAGGAAATGTCCATCAAACTTCTGTGCCCAGGAGAAAGGAATGTAAACAATAAGAAACCATTACAATAACATGGCTATGTTTACATAGAAGTATGTGAGAAACTAGCTACAAAAGAATGATACCATCCAGAACTGCAAAAGTCAGGGCAACATTTTGACTGTAAGGGTATAATTATATTCCAATCAAAGCAAAACACTCAGTCTGCAAATTCATATAGATGAAAATTGCCAAAGGATTTGCACTGACTCTTACAATGTAGGACTGCAGGATTTTGCATATCATGTTCACAGAGTATCACTGTGTGACTCATCAGGATTATATGAAGACAACAGGCTTCCTCACCTGCTGCAGCCACTCTTTAGAAGTGACAGCCTGACTGAGTCATGGAAGCTACTGAAACCACAGACTACTTGAAGGAGGGACTTAATACTTGAAAACAACTGGCAGGGCGAGTCATTTGGGTGTTTTTTTATTTTTTTGGGGAGAGCACTGCCTCCTTACATAAGCCAAAAGCACTCTACTGCTTTCCTTTCTTTCGGATTTTTCACAGAAGAGACTCTTCATAGAACCAGGAAGTCATCTGGAACTCAAACAAAAACCCACTCTGAGCTTTTCCGCCTAGACTAATAGTTGAACCTAAATCATTATTTTGAACTTAGACTGTCTAATCATGTAATACCTTCTACAAGGAGAATACCTTGTCTCAAGATAAGAATAATTGACTTTGAACAAAATTAATACTTTCCTAGAATGCAGCATTGGCTAAGTTGGATGAGGCATATTTTAGTTGCAAAAACTAGAAAGATTAAAGAAACTAAATTTGAATGCTAAAACAATCTGAGAAGAGCTTTTTTTTTTTTTCTTAAAACAGAGCTGAGTGTGAATGATTAATTGTAGGCATTTTGTAATTTAACCAGATATGACATAAAAATACTTAATCATTGCTAGTAAATTTACATGGATTTATATGGATTTATGTGGATTCATATGGATTTATATGGCAATTATATGGAAACCTGACATCTTACCCTCGTGGAAGAGACCATATTCATGAAGGGACTCTTACCATGTCTATATTATGAAGTAATATGGAGGCATATATGTACATCTGTGACCTGAGAAACTGGTGCTCAGGACTTGACATTGATACTGCACATGCTTTAAATGATAAAAACCTACTTCAGATCATCCTAGACCTGGGGACAAAATGCCCCATAGAAGTGGGAGAGCACCAGGTGCATTCCTGTGATTCATCTGTAAGTTTATTTTCACCAGAAGGGAAAGAAGTCCATGTTCTTGAAGTCTATTTTGTTATTGTGCCCAAAGTACAGCTCACAGGAGTAACTAGAATATTTATTTCTCCTAGTCCTTACTGTAGGGCTATTGTAGGTGCACCCACTAGTTACTAAACTGATTCAATGATTTAGCTCTTTTCTGTGTTTTCCTTTGGCACATGATCCAGCCTTTCCACACCACTATCACGAATGCTCACTTCTAAAACAAAACATCACAAATCTCAGAGGAGATATAAATATTCATTAACAGGGAATTTTACATACCCAAAATAAACTTTAATTAAATTTACATTAAGAAATGGAGACTAAGAAAGAGATAACAGCTACATCTTCAGTTCAGACTCCTTTATGTTGGAAAACATGGCCTTGCTGCTGGCAGCTGGGTCTTGAAAGCAACCTTTGAAACCGTTAGTGTGTTCTTCTTTCCTGTCTGCCCACTGACAGACTGTGTTGCAAATAAAAATCTGTGTGTGAATTTCTGTTCCTTCTTTCATGTACATGAAACATGGCTGATGTTTGATGGCTAGCATAACCTTCTTTGTCATTGAAATCTCCTTTCTGTCTCAAAGCAGCATTTTAACTCCTGTGCTCCTTTGTGTCACACATCTTGGAGAGCTTTTCTTCAGTTGTGAGGCAGAGACACAAGTAAAGGCATTGCTCCTAAAGGAAAGTGGGCAATGAGGCTACAGTCTCCTTGTAGTGGTAGCTCCAGGCAGATGGACCTATCTCTTTCTTAACACTATTTTCTGGTATAAACCATATACTGCATTGAATATGGCAAAAAGAAATAGATTTGGATTTGAATTATTTCTCAGAGATGTTGGTATGTATTGACAGCCATGGAACTGAGTGAAATTATTTGCTAAATGACCTAGATGAGAATATCATTATGCATTTAATATTCAACAGAGGGCTCCTTAATGCAAAAATAACAGCATGAAATAAACTGTGATGACATGCAAATAATTGTTTGCCTGCAGGCAGTTAATGCAATAAATAAACTAATTCAGTTCTTATTAAGGCCTTAAACTTAGAACAAGTTTTTAGTTAATTTAATTAATGCTCAACAAATAGCCTGCAGTTAGGCAAATCACATCACAGAGAAGTAATATCAACTGGCACTTATTAATCTATTTGCTGATGTTTACTTAACATCTTTAAAATTATTTTGGTAAAAAAAAAACATGGTGAACATAACCATCCCTTGTGGCTATTCTGATTTGTCAGGAATTTTGATTCAGCAGTCCTACACAAGTACTTCTTTGGATTACCTGTCTTCCTGTTGGAAACATCTTGATTCTGCTTTTATACCTGGATTTTGCTAGATTTGCTTCCAGCCTTTTAAAAGTTACAGATATCTTTGAAATGTTTTTATTAGATATATTATATTTATACTATTATTTATTGTAATTTCCTAGAGAAACCAATTTTCAGTTGCCCAACTGTTCTTAAAGAGTATGGAGCTTGATTGGCTTTTGGTTTTCCACTAAGAAAAGAAAAAACCTAAAACTGTAAACCTTTATTTTTTTCTGTTCTTAACATTGCTTCCCTGTAATGAATTATTACTCAACCTAGACATTTAAATGTTGCAACAAACTATCTCTTCAATATTTCACAGAGACCACAGTTTTCTGCAGCATCTTGGTTAGCAAGACACATTTATGACCAAGGAATTACATTGCCAGAGATGATGAAAACCTGCAAGAAGGAACAGCTAGTGCCTATACTATAAAACCTGCTCTAGCATAAAAAAACCCCTTTTCTGTGTTTGTGGCAACCAGAGAAGTAGTTCCTCTTAAAGTAAAAGCAAAATGAGCATTTCAGCAAGTTTGTGGTTTTTTTCCTTAACTGATATACAGCTTATCTTCACTGAAATAAGAGATTTAAAAAGTGTATGCTTGACTTAGCATATACACAGAAGTATTCGGGGGGGAGGGGGCGGGACTGAAATATATTTGGAAGATTTCCCTCTGTCAGCCTATCCCTTGCTGTCACAAGCCTTATGTTGCATTAAAATGATTCAGTAAGGAAATGATGGTTTGGATTTTGAGACAGTGTACCCAGGGTACAGTGCAACACCAAGGTACAGAAAGTGAAGTTTGGGGACAATATGCAATATATTAAAGACCAGTATCCAGGCTGAATATCTAAATAGATCAAATCTTTTTTAATATGATATTGATAGTTATCTCCAGATACCACCAAAGTTCTGTGTGTTTCCACTAGAAACAGTCCTGTCAGTTGAAGTAAGAAACTTTGTGCTTTCATGCACTACTTGTATGTGCATCTATATCCACAGGTATTCAAGGACTGAAATACCTGACCAAAAACACTGGGAACGTAATTCAAGAATGTACTGTGTCCCAGTTATGAAAAAATGCACACAAGTGTGTTACATTCAACTTATATTCCTCTCTTTGCAGTAAGCACACTCTCTTTGTTTAGTGAAGTTTTGCTGGACTTGTGATTTACATAAATCATCATAGAATTATTTGGATCCATTTAAACATTGTTGAACTTACTTTCGTAGGGTTGTATGTATACACACAGCATGAGGTATCTTAAAGTATATTTAAGACTTACTTGCTGAGATTCTTTTGGCAAAATATAGAGTTTACAGTAGCAGCTTAGGCAGCTGCACTGTAGTGGGCTAACTACTAATAGGAATGCTTCCGTGTGAAGAAAGAGGTTTTCTTTTTCCTTCCTCCCTCCCACCCAGCTCCTCTCTAACCATTAGCATACTTTGGGTGCAGATTTAATCTATCATGATGAGAATAGGTAAGGCTGAGCCTCTGGAATAAAGAAGCTCCACTAATCTCCAGTGCTATTTCACTGAGAGAATTCCCTGTTAGTAGTATGAAGAATGTTCAAGAGGCATATCTGTTCAAATGTTATGATTTATCTGCTATGGTTCATCTTTTAGTGTTTTGCAATGCCTAGATGCAATATAACCCTGTTTTCAGTATATTCCTGCCCAGTAGAGCCACACAAGCAGTCTGGGACTTTGTACAGTCCCGGAATGGGATCAGGATATTCCAACAGGTTTTGCAATAACCCAGCTGGATGTTTACTCACTGCATGTTTACTCTGACCAGGAGTCTGACCTTTTGTCGTGGTTTAGCCTTCAGCCAGCAGCCAAGCCCCACATAGTTGCTCGCTCACTCGCCCGTCAGTGGGACAGGGGAGATAACTGGAAGGGTGAAAGCTTCAAAACTCATGGGTTGACATAGAAACAGTTTCATAGGGAAGATAAAAGCCATTCAAGCAAGCAAATCCAAATAAGAATTTAATTCACAGCTTCCCATGGGCAGGCAGGTGTTCAGCCATCTCCAGGAGAGCAGGGCCCCATCACATGTAGTGGTCAAAAAACACCCTCGATTTTTGTTTGTTTACTTTCTTGCCATGTAAACAAATAAAACCAAGGATTTCTCTTGGCTAAAAAGACATGTGAATCAGCAGTCTCTTCTTTCCCTACCTCCTTTTGTTGTCATGGAACTCTTTCTTTTAAAGGTATGCTTTTGCTGCTTGACCTTAAAGACAAGCATGCATGAAAAAAGTCATCAGAGCTGCTTTGGTGTTTATATGATCTGCAATAAATTGTCTTCATATTTCAAAACATTCATGGCAATACATTAAATACTAAAAGTTCAAACCATAGGTCCTTTATATGTTCTGCATGCATAATAATACACAGTTTTACCAAGACACAACTTCGGTTACTTTAACTCATATTAGTGATACACAATAGCTATAAAACTGAATTTTTAAAGCCAGAAAGGAACAAAGTAGCTGAGACACCTCTAAAATGTTCTCATTGCAAGGATGCAAATGGAGAAAGAAACAGCCTGCTGTTATTTATTATTTTAGAAATAAGGATGTTGTTATGAACGTTTTACTGATATTAAAGGCACACACTGGAACAGACATGCACAGGTTGTTGTATTCTTAAGGGAAGTTGATTCTTAAGGGAGTTCTTAAGGGAAGCTTAATTGCTACTTATTAAGTGAAGGATGATGGTAAGAAAGAAGCACTGCACATATTATGACTCTAGTTAATGAAAGGAATTCAGGAGAGGTCTTGGAGAGCCTTTATGAAAGTTCAGCAGACTGAACTGAGAGCACATGCAACAACGTTGTATAATCAGATACCCTAACTGGATATTCAACTAATTATGTGGAAATTTCAAAACATTTTTAAAGGAAAAGTGGATAAGATTTCCTATTGTTTCATCCCCTCCATCATGCCTTTTAAATACAGTGCTTGCTGTAAGAAGCCATCAAAGAAAAGAGAAAAAAACCAAACCTAAACAAACAAAAAACCCAACAAAGAAACCAACAAACCCAAAAACAAACACAAACCAACCAACCAACCAAAAAAACCCAAAAACATGAAAAAGGAGATGAAGACAGACATCAAATACTGCAACTTAGTAAGAAGGAATATGTCTTAGAAGAGGAGCAATAAAGTGAAAAGTAACAGAGAATAAAACAGATGGAAAAAATGTACCGCATTTATTTTTAATGGCAACTTGAGTTTTCAACTAAACAAGATTTTCACTAAAAGTCCACTTTCTGATAAAAGTTTAGCTTTCCCACTGCAAAGTCAACCCCTTTCAATTAAAAATACTCCTTGGATACCATGGTTGTAATTTATACTCTCAGAGTCCAAAAAACACTGTATGTTATGGCTGTCATAACAAACTCTTTCTTCTATCACAGGAAGAGATGATGTTACTTTGGTGTAATTTCAACAAAACCTCATTCCATAAAAGAAAAATGATAGCATATCTGCATGAAAAATTCTTGAAGATATCAAGGTATCCAAATCATAACATTTTCAATTTTCCTGCTGAGCTTTTAGTGAAAAGGATTTGGGTTTGAGAGAAGAAAATTTTACCGAATAGGATTGTTTTCATAGAAAGCAAGATTATCAAGAAAGGATGCTCAAAGTAGGAAATGCTGTAAGTAAAACTACAGTCCTCAAATCTTTGAACATACAGTTAATATGTTTTTATTTTTCTTTATTTGTATGCAATTGGCTACAATGAACTACTATCACAATTACAAGGAAACTGTACTAAAGACAGAACGTTGTTTCCTTACTGGTGTTGTACTATAAATCTTTACCAGAAAAATGAAGAAGTTTCTGCAAAAGATGGGAAGCAGAGAAGGAGAATTAAAATATACTTTGAAGGGCAATTCTGGAAGAATTTTAAGATAAAGGTCTATTCTTGAGCACCAGGACAATATGGGAATTATTTCAAAGAAAGAAATGTCAGTGCTTTGCACCAGTACATCATCAGGGACTTATATTTTTGTTGAAAGACTTACACAATCTTGACAGCATTGTTATAGCAACTGAAATTCTAGGCAGTAAGAATCATCTAGAAAAACTATCAAGGTGAAAGCTTGTAAAGCAAAATGTATACTTCTTAGAATGTTGGTAGAAACAGACTAGGATTTATAATTTGAATTTCATGCTAAACTTCAAAGATTGTTTCATAAAATAGAAGTACTTTTCACCAATATCTTGCAAAAAGAGAACACATAACCTGACTACAGGTTCTGGGCATTCTGACTGTAAAGAGACAGTTCACACAGTGATGGTGAGAAGACAATTCGTAAATTTCCACTCCTGTTGTAATGTGTGGTACAAAGGATCTCCATCTCTTTCTATCTTGCTGTCACAAAGATATTTTGAAAGTCTAATTCTCCAGACTGCAATGCCCACCTGTGTGTGAAGGAGTGACTGACTGAGCACTAAAGCTTCAACAGCAAGTTCTGTCAGAAGACTGTATTTCCTGGCCTCACCCAGGCCACTGCCTCTCACCTCTCATGGGTGTTCATAAAAGGAAGTCTGAACAGATCATGAAACAGCCGCTGAATCATCACAGTTTTCTTCTAGATATGAGATTTAAATAAGGATCCATCACTCATGGTGCACCAAGCTAAGAACTATGTTCACTCAGGAACTGTTACAGGTTTTCCCTGGTCAATGCCACAAAGCAGAGAAGAAAGAACATATGAGCAGCAGCTATTTGAACAGGAGGATTTTTATCCTCCACTGCATCTGTATGAGAGCTTTCAAAAAGCTACTTCAATAAGTATTCTCGGTGACTTCATAGTCCAGTAAGGCATAACCTTATGGACCTTGCTGTCATGTCAGCCTACTTAGCCATTGGTAAACTGGCTGGCAATTTTGCTTATACCTCCCAGATGATTTACTGACTGCAAACACTTAGTGTGTTTTTAGAAAGAAATGTTGTTATGAATACCAAAAGATCTTTTTCCTCCAGTGTGTGATGCTACTGTGTTTTTGTGCATGGTTTCAAGCAGAATAGTGGATGCAGAACTAAAAAGGAGTACGTGAACTGGGTAGAGAGCTAGGGTTGAATTAGAGATATCAGGGCAAGATTTTTCTCTCTGCCTTTAATACATTGGTAAGTCAAGTTTAAAAGTGCTTATCTTCCTAACAGCTCCAGGAGAATGTACAATTAATATTTCATATTGGTAAATATTTTTTATCAAATACATTCAAGTTTGACATCATATTGCCTTGCCAGTGCTCTGTTTAGTTTTCTACAACTGCTAAGTTTATAAAAAATATGACTTGATTGATATTAAAGTATGGTGTAATACTGTCAAACCCCACTAAATAACAATTGGAAAAGAAATAATAACCAATACAATTTAGCTGGTTCCCTTCCTCTTCCCCTTCCTCTCTCCCACTTTCCTTCCCTACTCTTCTTTATTGCTCCACACCTTATAAAGTGTGCTTTTCCATATTCTGAAGACTCTAAAACTGAGAGTTAGTTGTGGACACCTGCCTTCTGTTGACATAGAAAAGATTTGTCTGTTGCTGGTTCTCCCAGTTGTAATCAGCCCATAAATACATCAATGCTTACGAGAAGCTACATCTGTCAATAGAGAAAGGCTGGTTTGTTTTTTTTTTTTTTTTTTTTTTTTTTTTTTAATTTTATTTTCCTGGAAGTATGTGAGGCAAAAAAGAAACAGGGGGAGGTTTACCAGTAATTAACATAATTTGACTATGCCCTCAGTGCTTTTATTTCAAATCCAAAGAAGATAATTTTTTATGTGACTAGAAAATCCTCCTCAGAGTACTTAGGTCCAGATTGTAAATATAATGAAGGTCTTCTTCAAAAATATTGATTGCTAGCTCAAAGTTGAAACAAAAGTGTTTCAAAATTATGCAGATATTAGCATTTTAAAACCATCAGTTCAACAGCTGAATGAATGACCTCACTGGGGACAATGGGAGAGGCCCTGTGGAATAAGGTCCCCTGTTTGCCAGCACAGGGAATACCTTGTGGCTACCAGCCTGTGGAGAACAGCCAGCCCTTGCATCAGCCTGACACTAAATCAAAGAACTTCTGCTAATATAAATTTGCAGGGGAAGTGTTTCTTTCACTAATAATATTATAAAATTCATCATTATTTCCCAGTACAATTTCACAGTAATCCAATATAATTTTCTTCGTCTTTTCAAGGAAACTCAACAGTAGTCACAGAAACTTGGCACAAAATTCTTGGCATCTTCTTGAGCATAATAGCTAAGAGAAAACAATTCAGAGATGTTTAAGAGGATTTAGCTTAGCAGTTACTAGTGGCTTTATCTGCAAGGTGCATGCATTAACACCTGTTCTGAGTTCTGAACATTTGTCCTTATTAATATTTAGATTATGTTTTACACTAAGAGCTCCCAGGGTAACTGCTTACATAAAATTTCTTTGAGAAGGCCATACTTCACTCATTTCATCAGACATAAGAGGCTATGCAGTGTGCATATTTGGAAACAAGATATGTTTTGTAAATTTGCAATAGTTTTCAAAGAATGTGTAAGAGTGGTATCAACATTGACATAGACTCCTTTGTTGTACTTTGAATAAGAAATGGATTTTCAAATATCCAAGAACATTGTCTTATTTTTCTTATCTGTTTTTCAAACCCCAAGTCAGCAACAGTTCGGTCCACAGAAGTGTATCCATACTCTGAAGAAACTGAAGCACTACCAACAAGGCAGGTAGAATTTTCCTGTCTAAGGAAAATTATTATTTCAGCAATTGTTCCTCTTAGTTCTTGTCTTAAGGAAGATTCCCTCCCTGATCATCCAGGACCCACTCTGGCAGTCACACTCACAGCACCTCAGCTGGGACCGATGCCCCTTCTCAGCAACACACCCTACATTCACACAAGTCACACCAGGTCTCCTTAGTGACTCAACTCCAGGTTACCCACAGCAGCGGGAAACTTGTCCAGATCCTTCAAATGATTTAATCATGCTGCAATAACAAAATAACAGCTCAAGCTGATTGACTCTGAGGAGGGACCCTGAACAAAGGAGCTCCTGGGCTTTTATTCTCTTACAGTCCAAGGGTGGGAAAGTCTGGGAGTCATTGGCTCCTGCCGTGTCTGAGTGTCCAGTCCCCTGGCAAGGCCACAGGTCCCCAGGCTGGCTGTTCACAGCCTCTTGCCTTGGGCTATTACCACCCCGAGCTACCTGCACTGTATGTATTTCTCAACACTTGTCTGTATAGGAATTAAGTAGTTAATAATTAATTCTACTTTTCCTAAAACACGTGACTCTTTCATAATATCATGTGCCATGTTTAGAAAAATATGTTTAAAACCACAGAACTGTTTGTGTTACAGTGTGTAGAGATGTCAGAGAAAAACAGCTACATGGGCATTATTCTGTACTATCATTAGAAATAGAATTATTTTAAGCTTTTTTTTTTGAAGCAATTAACACCGTGTTAATCACCCAAAAGAAACATACAGGGGTAGCATGATAAAAGTTAAAGCAAATATTTGAAGTCAGTGCTGATGACGTAAATAAGTGTGCTTCAGCGGTAACTATTACTGTCTTCTAAAGCAAGCAGTTACCCAAAATTTGGAGCCTCACATGTTGCTTTTCTGCTGAGAAAATGAAAGGATCTGGCATATCTGATATAAATATCCTTTTTAACAAATACATTATCTAAAATCCTAGAACCTAGAAAGAGGAAACTATATATTTTCTACCAAGTCCAAGCTCCTTTCAAATGGCACTTCAAAGCTTTTCACGCCTGGTATTTTTTCTTTCAATTCAGCCATTTCCCTGATATATTCCAAGATGCTTTGTCTTTCAATTTCATGGAAAGTTACAAAAATGTGAACCAACAAAAGTGTTGTCAGTTTTTACTTTATCTTTTAGAATTTTCCTGTTAGATGATGACCCGCATTTCTCTTTGGAACAGGGTCTTCAGGCTCTGTTATCTCCTTACAGCTGTCATAAATAAAGAGTAACCCTACTTAATTTGCAAGCAGTCTTCCTAAATCAAGAACATTTTCACTTGCCATTAAGAAGAAAAACTTGAAATAAAGAAAAGACACTGGTGTTGGTGTTGTTTTCTCAGATTAAATTTTTGAGAAATGTTATCCTTAAAGGAAGCTGATAATACCTAAGCACTGACTTCCATGGTGATTTTCCCTCAAAATGCACCTATATCTCACTAAAACAGTTTGCTCTTCTTTTGTCTGGTTGCATGCACACTGTGCACACGTCATCAGTTACGTGATTGAGAGTCTGACAGAGCATTAGAATTACCAACCTTGTATAAATTATTCAGTAATAATACCGGCAGGAATATTTTACCTGACTTGGTGGTGTTGTGCAGTCCTACAAGGGGATTGTGCAGAGGGAAAGAGAAACCACAGATTAATGTACAGAAGCAAAGATAGGACTGATTAATCCCAGATTAATTTGGTAGAAAACAAAGGCAAGCTTTGTGTACAAGAATGAAGAAAAGGCTTATTAATTTAATCTTCACAGTTATTTTATGTCTTACTATCTAAGTATCTAGATGACTGAGACACTAATGTATTTATCCTCACAAAACCCCAGAGACAGGTAGACAATGCTTTGAAAACCATACCTCAGGTAGATATACATATAATGTAGAAAGTTTATGGCAAAAGCAGAACAGAACTGACATAATAGTGTCTTCCTTAAAAAGACCTCCTCTCCCCTTACCTGTCTACTTCTACATATGTATCAAAATACATGGAACTGACTATTTGTTTAATAACTGGTGGGCATTAAACTCATAATTTGTTTTTCTTGTACAAGTACATAAGTAGACATATGATCAACTGAAACAGCTTTGCTGGAAAACTTTTCTTATTTCCTGTGTGTTTTTGGAGACTGCTATGATGGTTATTGCATAAAAACATTTGCACAGAAATTTTTTTCTAAAAAAATACTTGAAGTTAGAAATCTGATGTGCTGTTCTAGCCTTAAGAAAATAAAGAACTACAAATCTTCATGGATACCAACTTCATTGTCAGACTTATTGGAAAAAAAAAAGAGTATTTGAATAGCCTTGCAATGTGGAATGATTTGTTTTTTTCTTGTGAAATTGTTCAGTTTTGACAAACTTACCACAACTCCTGCTTCTCATCTGCTGGAGATGGATCAGTTAACCAGTTCAGATTGTGAATGTTCTCATTCTTTTGCTAGTTATCAAATCCAAAGTACTTTCTACCTTTGGAATTAAACACTTTGGAGACAAAATACACCTGCTGTTTCCAACAGAGACATTCTTCCCAGGACCAGGACCTGATACAGCAATGGTTACATACCTGCAAACTGTGAATGTAACCCCCCCACTCCGATTGTTTAATTATTCTAAAAAAAACCCTGCATTAATGTACACCATTGGTTGTATGAATAACTCTATTAGAGTACAGTAATGAGTCACTTGCTAGACAGCATGTTGATAGAACATCTACATCATGTGCAATGACAATGGTGGTAAACAAAGAGGAGGGCAGCAGGGATATCAAGCAAGCTACTTGCTAACAGGAAAAGTTTGGAGTAAAATACTATTAGATAAAAAAAAAAGAGAATGCTGCAATGTGCTTACTACAGTCTTTCTTCTTAATTATCTAAAATTAAGTAACTGTAGGGAAGGATGTTTTCTCCACAATAGAAAGAAAAAAAAATAAACACCACAAAAACGACAAACCAATATTTACTGCACTATCCCTAAAAACAAGTAAACCAGCAAATTGACCCCTGTCAGCACTGTGTTATATTCAAAACTTCTTCGCTTTGCAATGAACAGGAACCAGAAGAAACATCAAAGATCTCATAGCCAGAAAAAAAAGGTACCATCTTAAACCAGATCAGCTCTCCAATTTATATTTTCATTCATGGCCACCTATACACAAAACTAGCTTTGGACACATTTGTTTCCTTTCAACATTAGCAGAAGCACTTCAGTCACTTGATGTATCAGGTTGAATTCACACCTCTTTCAAAGCATGTGGTGCAAATTCAGACCACCTTTACAAATATTTTCTAAGGCATGTCAGGCAGAAGTGCTTTCTTTGCCCATTGTATGAACTTTCCAGTGTAAGAGTTTCACACATTAAAAAGTGTATAGTTTTATTATCCCATGATGAAATAATGCTTTCTCTTTGAGGTAAAAATTTCATATTCTAGCTTAAGTTACAGTTTAAAACCCTAATGCACACAAGATCCTTTTGATGCGTTCTAGTTTCATAGTTCTCTGTGCTTTCACATAGCCCTAAAGACACTGCTGTTTTGAAGAAATACTGGTATGTCATTGGGGTTTGCGTATAGAAATAGATGTGGTTGTAAATAAGCCACAGTGTTATAAATAATTTCTGCTTTCAAGTAGAAAATCCAGTTCCAGTACCAGGCATATCCATGCAAAAAAAGCTAAAGCCTGGTTTCAAATATTCACATAGCTGGGACCATAGCTGTGTCTATTTCCTCTAATTTTTTTTCAGAAATAAAACACATATCTACAAGAAAAAAATACTGTGACAAGAGTTAAAGCCCAGTAAATTACACAAAGTGTAATTAGATCAAAAGCGTATAATTTTTTTTGTTACTTCTTCATTCCAGACTGACTAAGATGTGATGGAATCTGCTCATCAGATTTACTGATATGATAGTTATTGATATATTACACCATTCAGAACTAGAAAAAGCAAAAAAGGGCAGTAAATCTAAATACTCAGAACTTTAGGTGGAGGTTAAATTCGAATTTCTCAATACAAATCCCTTTTGTGCTTTCAGCTATGTGTCAGATCTAAAATCAGAAGTCCAAATGTCATACAAATTGAAATGTCAATGCTTCAGTTCATCTCTACTTACAACAGAATAAATGAATTTGATATTAAAAGATAAGAAATGTTTTAAATATCATATTTCACATTGATATACACTCCTCACCTTTACATCAAAATGTACTTTTCACTCTTGTTTACGAATCAGTGGAAATATAGATAATTCATGGAGAAAATTGGAAAGCGAAAAAAATGCAACAAAAAAATCTCAGCGACAATGGAGATGATCAATTGACAGCTGAGAATTTTATCAGCTATCTCAATTTTTACTTTGACTCACTCATCCCACCAAAATAATTTGATCAGGATTTCACAGAACTTTCAAAAAGACATTTTTCCTTAACCTGTTGAATGGAACAGGAGAAAACTTAGAACAAAATTATTTTCTAGTCCTGACTGTTCATGCATAGGGTTAGATTTAGCAAAGTCTTAATGTAATGAAAAGAAATCATTAATCTCCTTCAGTAAACACAATGATGATCATTGGGTTAGACAGGAGCTTTTGCATTTCTGGATACCTCTTGTGAGGGACACACATCTGTGAACATTCTCTCTGTTTTGAATCTTAAAAGTAGAGATGATAGTAATGTTATATCAGATAAAATGGAAGTAATTTAATACATTTTGACATCTAAAAGACAAAAATACATCAAAAGCAGTGAAAGTAAAGTTTACATATCTTGCAGTAGAAACTATATTTTGTGTGTATTTATGCACAGACAGATAATGTAATTTTTTGCATATCAAATTATGTGCAAGCTTGATCACTGAGATTATGAAGCTCCTATTAACTTTGTAATTGCTGCAAAGTTTAATTTATAGACATGTGGTAGCGGGCGGCAATAAAGACACGGCACACAGCTTGGTCTACAGAGAGCCAAGAGACAGAGAGCGAGCCCCATTTATTGTCCTACTCCCATCTTATATGGTAGGAACCCAGGTAGATGATTTGCTAAAATCCAATCACCCCCCAGTATGGTTGGCTGGGCTCTACACCACCCAATTCAAAACATATCATACCCGGACTCACAACAACAGGTGCTTATCTTATTGTTTCTCATACCTCCCATGGGAAAGGACATTCACACAAGCAGCCCCAGGCAGCAAGCTCCGGGCCGCTGTATAGACAGACCTATAATTTCTATACAAATCAGAGAGTCTGAAATATTTGAATCCAAAGATTTCTATAACCCTGTAAGAATAATTGAAAGGGTAGAATTTATTATTATCATACAACTCCATTGGTTAAGAAGGACATTGTATGTTTTCAGTGACTCTGAGATGAGAAAAGTAGAAATAGACAAGATTACAAGATCACACGTTTGGACACACAAATTTTGGAGGCAGTCTATATATATATGTGTGTGTATGGTATTCATATATATATACATGAATTCAAAAATGAAAATCACATTGGCTTTTTAATGCTGAAGAAAATCCATCTCACCTTCCCCAAGAAATCCCTGTTCCTTTACAGTATCTGTCCTGGTCTTTTTTCCATTGAACACTAGGAGCAAGTGTTCAATACCAGTGAGAAAATTTCAGAGGACAAGATGAAACACAACCAACAAAATCACCAGCTTCCACAAACTCACCCACTGCTCACTGTTTATTCCAGGTAGACTCTAGTGGCAGAATCTTGACTTACTACTACCAGAAACTGTCAACCTGCAGTTCTTCTGAGGGAGTCCCAGTTTGCCTTCTGTTCCCCTTTACATTTTAAATATCAGAATGTGATAGTAAGAATAGCAAGACAACAGTGTTTAAGATTCACAGAAGTAATAAATATTTTCCTGGCTACTGTGGAAATAATATAAATGTTCATACAATTAAAATGGATTGCTGAAAATTAAATTAATGATAGAGACCAAAAAAAGTATATTTGGAAACTGTATTTAAATTTTGCAACACCAATAATATTTGATTAAAAGATTAATAGACTACTTAACTAGTTAATCAGCTCTGTAAATAAAAAAAGTAACAAAAGTCAATTTAAAACTAATAGCAAAAAATTAAAAGGAAACATTTTACCAGCTTTAATCCCAGCACTCAAAACTTGAGAATATTTTGAAAAAATTCAGACTGTTCATCTATGTACTGTGTGGTTTAGGGGACTTCTGACCTGAAAGGTTATGAAGTGAATGTCTGTCTTTTTCACCTGGTTCTCCTTGTAGTTCTGTATTTCACCTTTCACATTTAAGCCTTCAGTACATCTCGTGTAAAGATTAAGAGAGAAAGCTGTGAAAATAGTAGTCAGAGGATTAAATACCTCTTACTGGATTTAGTCTTGATTAGTATTTTCTAATTAATATTTTCCTATCCCTGTTGACATCATAAACATCTGCCCTCCCCACTCATTGGCTAAATGGTTTCTGATTCTCTTGTTTCCAGAAACAAATCAACAAAATTAAATATGAGAGGTTGCTATTAAATTAGGCATGTTAGTTGCAGGTAGGAGCAATCTGACAGATGGAGCAAGTGATTCACTGAGAGTCCCTGCCCCAGTTTTCTCAGTAACACGAAGTTCAGGGTTTTTCTCTGAATTTCTCAAACCCTATTTTTGCCCTAAACTCAATTTATCTTTCAGGTTTCTACCAAATAACTTCCAAATCTCCTTCAGTCTCCCCAGTAGCTCAGTACATACTCACAGCACATAATAATGTAGCCTATTAGGAGATGGAAACTTTTTCTATTTATAAGTAGCTGAGACAAATTTCTGAAGAACTCCACTCATGCCCCCTATCTAGAAAAGGCCAGATGCTCACAGTAGGTGCTGGATGATTATCTTATTTCAAACACCTAACCTCTATACAGACTTCCCTGGGCTTTTGCAATAGAACACAGTAATACCCAAGTTGACTTTCTGTTTGCATAGCCATTAACAAGTTTTCTTACAAGTTTTATTCTTTCCTTGTAATTTCCATACTTCACCTAGACAATTTTGTTTTTAAAATTCAAATTCACAAATATATAGCTGAATCAATGGATTTTGCTTCAGGGATGATGCTGGAAAAGCATAAAAAACCCTTACTCCCACCTTGTAAAATGTTATGTTTGGGTTTCTTCTTGTTTTGTTAAAAAACTGTTCTGAAACGTGTATGGAAAGAAAAGAGACATAATCAAAGGTTGCTGTCTAACATTGCAAAATAAATTTTATTAACTGCTTTTACTTTCTTTTTGTTTATTTGATACAAAACAGAGTGAATAATTTCAAATAAGTAATTAGTTGTCACTTGTCAGAAATTAATTATTTAATTTTTACTCTCTATTTATATTTTAAACAAAACAATAGAATTTTAAATGCAATTATATAAATCTGCTTTTAAGTCTAAATATCTTTCATACAAAACTTATGAACATAGAACCTGAATAGGACAAGCATTTAGTAATAAGGCAAGCAAAATAACTTTCAGCAAGATCTAGACTATTTGGCACTACAAACCATTAATTCAGTAAAAAAAAGATCAATTTAACACATGTAGGAGACTGATTCTGCATCACTCTCTTCTAAGCTACAGCAAAGAATGACTTAGATAAGGAAGCAGCTTATTAGAAAAAAAATTTTTTGATATATGGCTCGTGTTTACATCCACATTTGTTGTCTTAATATTTACTTCATACTTTTAATGTTGTGCTTAGTGGTCACATAAAATATATTCAAAATTGTTCACATTTGGAATTTTTGCTTCACAATTACTCTCCTTGTATTCTGAGCATCAAGCTAACTAAATGGCATAATATTGTTTGCAAAGTGCAGTTTTGGCCCAGCACTTCTCCCATTTATTGACAAAGTACCATTCCTACCTGCTAAACAAGTTAATGTCCCTGGTTCCATTTTTCTATGTAGGTTAGATATTAGGAAGAAATCCTTTACTGTGAGGGTGCTGAGGCCCTGGACCAGGTTGACCAGAGAGGCTGTGGATGCCCTGTCCCTGGAAGCGTTCAGGGCCGGGCTGGATAGGTATCAAAAAAACTTGGTCTGGTGAAATGTGTCCCTTCCTACAGCAGAAGGATTGGAACTAGGTCATCTTTAAAGTACCTTCTACTGCAAACCATTCTATGACTCTATATATTATTGATATATTATTGATGTTGTATCTATGAATCCTCACAAGCAAGGTATCCTTTTATTCCTGTAATTGCTACAATTATAAATTATGTCCAATTGAAGAAGTAGTCACAAAACATTTCAAAGTAATTTTTGTGACTTCTGAAAATCAGTGTGTCATAGTCAATCTAAAAGCTTGAAGTTATTTTATTTTTTAAAATATGACTGCTTAGAGACACATAGGACTCTGCCAAAAATGATTCAACAAAATTTGAAAGAACTGGCAGCTCAAACTAATGCTAGATCCCAAGCTGCTTGCTAGAAAACACACTTGTTAAAACAAATTCTCATGCTGCTCTCCTACCTTTGTTCCTCTGGACAGACACTCATTTGCCTCAAGATGATTCCAGAACAGGTATGATCAGGATGTTTCTGCTCTGATCCTGTTCTCATATACCCTGACAGACCCCTATAACTGGCCCTTCAAGTTTTCAGTTGACAAGACGCTCTTGCAGGTAACAGCTATGAAAGGTTTTAATTTTGTTATCAGTATACATTTCACAGCTAAATCCATTAAGTTTATGATGATTTGATTTATTTTTTAGTGTGATTCATGTGACATTCATCAAAAATGTTATATGAGAAGAATTTTTCCATTTTCTAAATATATATTTCTGAGATTAACCTTATATTTCCACTTCAAAAAAATTTTACCAATTTGACAAAGAATATTTTTTCCTTGGTTAACACATTACTAATGGACCAGAATGAAAGGAAAAGTCTTTTTTGTAAAGAACAAGCTCATTATTGAGGAAAAGGTTAGGGCTAGGAGAGTTCAGATTAGCTAGGGATCAAAACCAGTTGAAAGACTGTAAAAATTACAAAATTCAGAAAAGCTGACAGAGAGAAAACTATGTGTTTGTAGTATCTTAATGGTTACCTTTTTTTTTTTTTCCCCCAAAGTAACAGGAGTGATCACTGGAAACATGAGTCAAATACAGAGTCAACTCTGTGTCTAGTGTAAATGGAGTTAATTGCAGTTGACTCTATTAAAAAAAAAAAAATTGGCATTTCCAAAAGACTTCAAAAGTGGATGTGATATCTAAGAATCTTTATGCGGGACAGAAATATTTTGTTTCTGTAGGCAGAAATGTAAAACAAGTAAGAAAATGGAGGTCTAAAGCTCTTCAGTTTTAGGCAAAAAGTAAAACCTCTATAATTATCTCAATACATTCATCTAAGTTGAACACAAAGTAGAGGTACATAAAATATGCCATATATTTTTTACTATTATGGTCATTCATGTTCCAAGCTTAATGTGTACTTTATTATCTAGAAATTCATGTCATTTGCATTTTAATAAGATTTTATCTCTTTGCCACATCCCTTCTTTTCCTATAATATTTAACAGCTAAAGCAAGATAGTGAATAAGGATTGTAAAATTTAAATACATTCAATTAGTTAATTTGGATTTCTTACTTCTTATTAGTTAAAATGTATTGACACACCAAAATCAACATATGACATGATACTGATACAGGTAATTGTTTGATCTGCAAAATTATTTTTACTAACTTTAAGGCAATTTTCATCATTTATATTATTGGTTTAAAAATTGTTGTCCTGGGAGTATCCCCTACAGAAAGAAATTTCTTATTTTTACACTGTATACAAGGAGTACACAGCAATCACACACCATCTGAAATGAATAGAATACCTTTAATAGACCTCAAGTACACTGCCAAATACATTCATTAATATCTGCTTTGTAAAACTGGGATATAGAGAAATGTTGTATTTTTCAGCATCAGCACTTACTTTTCTGCTGAGAAGAAATGAATGTGAAGGAAATGACTGCTTTAAACAGAACTTTATTCTTCTATACTCTGATCCATTACAAGATCTTTCCCATAACTCTTTACTTTTTTAGATTTATATTTTTATAATATATTTTTAATATTTACTCTTCTGTAACTTCTAAATCTACAACACCCATTCCTGATAATATCAGTAATCTGAGTTACAAAAGAAATCCAAAATCTGCACTTTATACCTTTGGGCATCAAATTCTATAATTACAAGAGCCTATCTCTGTACAAGATTGTTTTTATCTTTTAAAAAATCTGAAGGAAATGTACAGTGCTATATCAAAAATATGTTTCATTATTAAAGGAGAGATCTTATCTAAAAAGTGTCATTTTAATCTGATATCTTCTCTAAAATTATACAGTGGCCCTTGTTATAGATATAACTTCATAAAAATGCTGAAGATGGTTTTTAATAGGGCCAATATGTCTTTTGCAGCTGTTAAAAATTAATGTTTTTTTCTTATCTAGCTGTGGCTCTTCATGATAAAGAGACATCAAGGATTACACATTAGGGGAGTGATTGTACTCTTAGAAGGTTATATTATTGCAGCACTGTGCCATATGTAATTAGTCAACATTAATTATTGCCACCATGAACTTGTCAGACCCGTTTTTCTTTCAATAACCCTGAATACGTATGAAGAAAATTTATCAAACCAAATATTGAAAATTAAGAAATATACAAAAGGTAGCTTATTGTTTTCATTTTTTCCACCTATGTTGAGTGAATGAACATTAGGAGGACTTTTCATATTGCTCTTAAATCAATGCATTGTTTTGACAACTCATTTCACACTGGTGAGTTCTCCAAAAATTTTACCTCTTCCTTAAAGAAGCACACTAGTTTCTAATGTATGAAATGAAAGCAAATATTTGGGTGAATAATTTGAAAGTGAAGGAATATCTCCCTTCTCTAAGTAACTGTAGCTTTCAGTCTTGTGTCAGCTTCCTATGTACTTTGGAAATCTATTATTTTAATCAGACAGAATATTACATAAAGGCAGCACCTTCATCGTACTGTAAAACTAATGATCTTCCTGTACCTATTATTAACACATTTGTAACCTCAAAAATAGTGAAGAAAATGAAAGAGGAAAGAGGAATAAAGAAGTAATGCAGTACATTTCAGACTTATTCTGTGCAATGCTTCCACAGTTTTCCTAATACATATGTTTCTAGGCTTTCTAGTTCAAACCATCTTTAACATGGAGAAAACTATTAAAGTTATAACTGTCAGATAAATCAGATAAACTGTCCGTAAACTCTTTATCTGTTTGTCTATTCTGCTTTTCAAAATGCAAGTATATATATGTATGTTAGTCAATGCTTTTGTTTTTATATCTCAGCACAGGATGTAGATATTTTCTCTGTTTACATTCCTAGTTTCATAGTCAACACTATCTCCTTTCTAAAGCCCCAATAGTTTATATTTGGTATTCAAATCTGTGTTATTAACCCTGATTGAGAACTAATTAAATGTTTCATATTTTTCATTTGGGAGCTGGACAGAACATGAAAGTGACGCTTTTGAGCTATTTCACAACAGCAAAAGAAAATCCTGATATAAAAAGAAAAAAAAATTTTTAGTTTTTAATCATAATTATTGTTATACTAAAACTTTTAAAAGCAGATGCAAAAAGGAGCAGACTAAACCTCTCTTTTATTTAAATATTAGCCTTTGTTGGAGCACACCATGAAATAGGTCAGGTTATTACCATTTTCCAAAAGAAAGGTTTGTCTAAAAATCAGTTAATTCATCTGAAATGGCAAATACTAGAAATAGCTTATTTGCAAAGCATTTTGAATGATAGGATTACCTTTATTCTAAAATGTTCTTAGCTAAAATTTGAAAAATTTAAGACCATAAAGCATCTCAGAGGTAGCAGAGGTAGCCTGAATGGGGAAAAATAAAAGAAATATTTTGATAAATTTTGACTATCAAATACCACACCACTTATCAGTTTTGATTATACTTTATGCCAACTTTTTATAATACTAGGGCCCAACAATATTTTATTAACTTTAAAGTGAGTTTGAATTTTGCCTACTGTTTCTAGCCAGTTTTGACTGGCAGTACTCTTCACTGAAGAAACACGACAATAAGAATGAAGAAAAATAATGCAAAAAGAAAGGCATGTTGGACTAGATCATGGGGAGTTTTGGCAGTCACTTCTAATTTAAATGCTAAATTTTGAAATTTATTATTGTATGTCTTGACAGCAGTGAACAGAACAAATCCACAACATTCAACTTGTTAGTTTCAGAAAATAATTGTCTGAGAAAGCTTAGTTTGGCAACACATGATGCATGGTGTTTTATGTCAGTTGTTCTTCACAGAACTTAAAAATGAAGAATATTGCCAGGTAACTCAGAAAAACTTTCTGAAGATCACAGATAACACTTTTAAAACATCTTCCTTAATATGTATATTTAATAAGAAGTAAGCAACATGACTGTTCTGAGGAACATTCTGTTTCTGCAATAAATGGGTATTTTAGGAGATGTGTGGTACTTAGATCCTCCTTTTTTTTCAAGTTATAACATGAAAATATTGCTGATGGGTAAGTCTAAGTGTGTTTACATAAGTTTAAATCTGAACTTTAAACAGCATCTCTCTATGTTATATAATATCATTTTTTGCTATTTGACTTATTATACACCAATTTATTTACATATATACTTCTGTTTAATAATGATTCTGATCTCTATACCTCATCACTAAGGAGACATGACTTGAAAAGGAACTGACTATACTGCAATATCTGGGAAATTTACTGTATTTATCTTTTTTCACACTCATAGCATTTTAAAATAACCATCTAAAGGCAAACAAAAACAGAGGTAATGCAATAAGCCATATGTAAACTTTTACACATTAAGTTTTCCAGGTTTAGGCGGAAATAGGTCAGATTAATAAACAGCATTATTAACTAACTACAGTCACAGTAAGTCACTCAAAAAGTAGTTAATGGAGGACAATCAACTCAATATAATGCTCTGTGATAACAATTCTCCTATTTCCACAGTTGCAAAGCGTGGTCTTTCAAATCAGGTTCAGAAAACAATAAGATCCTTTCCAGACTGAGAGAACATCTGACAATTACAACTGTGATTGCTTTGCTTTCCTGGGGCCTCCTTCAGATTTTATGGTTCTCTGGCTCTCTTAGTTGCTTTCTTTTCCTGTTGACCGCAACGGACTGAAGCAGTCGGTATGTTAAAGAAACAACTCATGCATGAGAACATATGCTGTGTGCATGAACCAAACCTGTTTAGAGCCCCACATCCTGCCTTAGCCCCTTGTCATCACCCAGTATGACTGTGGCAGTGGGAACCTGTGCAGACAGCTGTACTTCCAGGGGACAGCCAGAGCGTGGCTAAAGGGCAGCCCTGGAAATTGTTCTGAGATGATGCCAAGTCAAGGCAGCATCACTTGGCAGCTCAGCACCTGGGAGTCCTGTCAGGGACAACAACTGTATTTTCAGCTGTCTGACCCACCTTCCCCTCTACTGCTTGTGAAACAAGTCAGCCTTTGTATTTAAATGTGATCACTAACACAGATTTATTTATGGACTGTTGAGCTTCTTCTTGCTACCTTTTTCATTACTTTATCAGCACAGCTTCTTTTCACTCTTGCCTGTTTTTCCCTTTCCTCTTTGAGGTGTGCAGTCACAGCAGCAACCCTATTTTCTTCTGCAGGCAGCTGTAGGGATAAGGAGAACCCCAGTCTCTAGCTGTGAGCCCTCCCTTATGATTTGTGACCTACAGGTTCAAAATAGGGAATTAAGTCTTCATCTTCCTATAACCTGAAAATAAGACAGTCAATGCTATAGTTATGTTGGTTTGGGTTTTTTTTGTTTGTTTGTTTTCTTGTTTTTGTTGTTTCCTTTTTTGTTTTTTTTTTTTTTTTGTTTGTTTGTTTTGTTCTTTGTTAGTACTTTTTTTCTTGTGGCCTTTCTCAGTGTCAAGAGAAATTGCTTACAGATCAGTCATCTAAGTTTATGAACTTGCACAGTGTTGTGCCAAGATAAATTTATTTGATTTAACCATAGTTTTGCTTCTCTTTTTCTAAGAGTAGTCCTGACAGAGACATAGATCTATATACTGCATTTGTAGGTCACTGCAGAGTATAATTTATCTTAATTTTCTGAAAGCATCTACATGCTGAATAAATAGATACCACACTGCTTAAATTTAAATTAATACATTCATATGCAGAAATACAACACATGAGCAAAATGAAATTTAGTGTTTTGTTACAAATATAGTTAATAAAATTTGATTATCATTGCTTTAGAAAAAAAAGAAAACGCTATCAGAAATGAGATATATGCCAGAAAGAATGCATTTTATTTTTAAAAACAAATCACCTAGTAAGAATTTTAGTAGGCACAGTTCAGCTAATAATTTATCAGATTTTTTAGGAAAATTTGCCCTGAAGGAACTATAAATATATTCCTTATTAATTTCTTTCTGTGCTATTCAAATAGTAAATTTAATATATACTTAGAGTAACTCAAACCCATGAATTTTGCAAATACTCTGATATCTGATAAAAGTACAGAAACTGTTAAAGAGAAAGCAAAACTTTCTCTTTAGTTTACCTGATTTTCTTTGATCTTTATCTATCCTTTGGGAAAGCTGAGAATATGCAGAAGAGCTAAGGCTTGCCAACAAAAACATTAAGAATCATGCATATGATTTCTCCCTGTTCAATTCCTACGCTTCCACGTAAAGTGATGATACACATAAATCAGGCTGCACCACATATTTATGAGAGTCAGATTCTTGGAAGTTTAGTCCTATTTATTTTGGGGATATTCTTATGTGAACGTAAAAAAAAGTATGTTACTATTTGATTTTTATCCATGCTTCTTTCTCAAGATGGTAACACTTTAGTCTCTTTATAAAATACTACCATAGCAATTTACCACATTTTGTGGTCTTTATGATCGGCAAGAGAGGATGCAGGATGCATGGTCTTTCTGGATCACGTCAGCGGAGTCAAAGGTTCACAAAAGCACCTAGCAGCCTTCAAAAAATCAAGCTACTTATCAAAAAGCAGTAATATATTAAGTCAGTACACGTGTTTTTATGGTAATGAAAAGTAAAATATTTACCTTGAAGACTACCAGATGAGTATACCAGATTTATTTGTTTAAATTAATTATTTCTACTGATTATGCAAATAGTGTTAGCACTCCAGTCACATGTGAATGCGAAAACATATTGTTGTCTCTTTTTGGACCTGTACTAAAACCTGGATTAAAATCTAAAATCCTTCAAATACTGCAGCCTTGTATTTACACATAAACTTTCTGTGGCATTTTCTTGAAATTTGTGTGCAGGGTATTTTTGTGAAAAAAGAATCTATAATATTCCAAAACAGTGTCAATATCTCCATATATGATAGTCGAGACAACCTGTTTTACACAGATTCTGAATTCAGTTTGACATTAGCTGAAGATACTGATTTGTATTTCCTTGGGTTAACTTGAACTGCTCTGAATAATGTACCAGGACTTCTACAAAAGGAACCTAGAAAACCATAAGAAATATCATAAACCACTCAGCAGCAACAAATAACGAAAAAAGACAAAGGCATCACTTTTCGTAGGTCTTTTCAATGTTGGAGATCTGATGAGTAACATGCCCAGAATTCTCAATGCCCTGTTACTTCAATACCAGTTTTTTTCAAAACACTTTTCATTACACAGAAATCATGACATATTTTTGTCTTTTATCTCTTTAGCAAAAAAAAAAAAAAAAATCAGCTCTAATTCCTGTGAAGAAATAGATGGAAGTTCCTTTACTGAAGGCCAAGACACCCAGATCAAGATCTATTTCTAAAAACTGAGTCACTTGTTTGTCAGATCAGTAATAGAATTCTCTGAGACTTATTTTTTTCTTCCTTTTTCTCATATAATTTTCACAGTATGAGTTAAAGGAGTTTAATAAATCTAAGGTACAAAAAGTCTTATAATGAACCTGTCAAGGGGCTTGCTTGCAATTTGCCTGAAAGGATATTATTTCCTGAGAATGTGATTCTGTCTTCATATAATTCTTCCCGAGATGTTCAATGCAGAACCCTGAAAATGGATGTTGACAATTTTGAATACCATCCACTGGTAGTTGCTATCCTAATATGCTGCCTGAAATGCCTGAGAGTAAAGATCAAGTATAAATCAACTTCACCTTGAAAAAAAAAGTGATCCTTTTTTTTTTTTTTTTAAGAATTCCTTTCTTCTGAAGTGGTCGAACCTAGCAATGTATAAATATATCTTTCTAATTGGTAGCATGCTTTTAACACCGTTTAAATATTACTGTTCAAATTAATGCCATCAGGGGTTTTTTTGTTGGAATATTCATCACAATAGTAGCACTGATATAAGAGCTGAGTTGAATAAATACTATATTCCAAAATTCATTTTACATAGACAGATATTCAGCTGGTGTATGAAACAATTCTTCAATTATTGAAACAATTATTCTTCACTGTCTCCTTCAGTGCAGCACTTTGTTCAGCAAACTTTCTTCTGAGAATTTATGGGAGTGAGTAAGGCTGGTGCTTCTCTCCCTCATGTCCTCTGTAGGGAGTAGAATAATGGGGAGATTATCTGTTTTAGTGCAGCAGTCTTTACATTTTGTAAATCTCGAATTATACTCAGCAAGAAACAGAACATGATTGTTTGCCCTTGAAAGCAGTGCAGAACTGATCCCTCTTAAAAAACAGTAAAACAATACAATACTTTCTTTTTCTGTAACACATCCCTCTATCAGAGAAGCCGCATGCAGAGCATCGTTCTGTCTGCCTGCACTTGCTTGTTTCTGAAAATAATGTGACACTTTGTAACTGTTCTGTTTCCTCAAGTATTTCTCAGCTATGCCCACAAGGGCTTTTGGAACTAGGTCTACCAGCCAATCTAGGATGTTGTAGTCATCCTTTCATGAACAGTCATATCAGACACATATAATACAAGCTCATATAACAAAAAGTAACTCTTCTGTTTCCTCAAGCATTTCTCAGCTATGCCCACAAGGGCTTTTGGAACTAGGTCTACCAGCCAATCTAGGATGTTGTAGTCATCCTTTCATGAAGTCATATCAGACACATGTAACACAAGCCCATATAACCAAAAGTAAAAACCTCACACTTTCAGTAATGCTATTACCTTGTTTCCCTTTTAAATCATTCAGTATCACTACTATTCATGCATAACTTAAAAATATGCTTCTCAGAAGTCATAATACATGCTAGGTTTTAAATTTAGACACTAATTATTCAGCTATTTTGATAGTTTGCCAACTACTGTGTGAATATTAGCTTAGTTTAATCCCTACAACCTTGGAATGTGGTGTTTCTCTCACCATACACCAATAAATGAGGTAGAAGTTTTCTCTTCAAAGAAAACAGTGGAATTTAATTTATATTTAACCCAAATGACAGTCACCAGATCTAGCCCATACTTAAATATCTACAGTATAACATGGCTTCAAATGTGTTCTCAGCAGTATGAATATATTTTCTTCAGCTAATATGTTTCCTTCTATTCTAAGTTTTCATAATTTCATGAAGAGACACTTCTTGAAATATTTTTGATGGTTTAGCACATTTTTGAAATCATTACTGCTGAAAAATTATTTCCTCATTTTCTGTACTCTAGACACTGAGCAATTCAAAGCAATCCAATGACTACAGTGTAACTATTACTATTTATTACTAATGTAACTGAGATTTCATTTAGTATCTTGTGGGATAGCAGAATTTGAGATTATGATACATAATAATAATACACTATAAATAATAATAATACATGAATAAAAAAGCATTTATATCAGAAATTAAAATTAGATTCAAATAGAGCAATATTTTTCAGTATTTGGGGAACACTTTTATGTCAACTCCTTATTCATAGACGTGTATAAAGAATCGTAAAAATACATAACATATTGATTGCTGCAATTACATTTACTCTGGTATTCATATACTAGTTTTCCATTATGCTTACCAGGATCCTGGAAAATGGTCCACCTTTAATTACAAAGTATCTATATTGACAGAGTGTAAGAGATGGCCTGAAAATTCCTTATCTGCCTCACGATCATCGACAGAGACTGAAACCCTAAAAGAGGACTTTTGCACTAAAAAATCGTGGCCTGGCTAAGGTGGGACATTTGTCAAGTGTTGCCTGCAAGGTGCACCCGCTGGAACAAGTTCTGCCTAGGTGGAGAGGACTGCACTGAAGCGAGAAAGAATGATCAGTCCTGAACATAGTCAATGGGCCTCACCAACAATAGTGGCAGATTTGCTCACCTCCTGGACAGTTGCCCCCTGCTTTCAAAAAGACTGTAAAAAGATCTTTCTGAATTAACCCTATGGAGATCTCCCCATGGACGACGGCGAGCCTATTGGCAGGACCACAAGGGCTTCGTCTCATCCGTTGGTAGCTACTCCTCTCTCTCCCCCCGCCCGTCTCTCTCTTCCTCTACTTTGTTTCTTTATTTCTCTTTCTCTCCCCCCTCTATCGCATAATTGTGTTGTTGGCACTCAATAAAGGTGCACTATTTAATTTAAGCTGAAATCCCCTTTGTGCCTTTTGCATTTTGAGATTGTTAAACGAACCATCACGACCCCCGCTTGTGTTAGTGGATTGTGACACAGAGTGAAATATTTCTGGAGGATATACTCTCTTACTTTTCTCACTGTAGCATCAAAGGTTTATCAACCAGCAATACAAACCACCCAAATCTGTCTGGACATTAACGATTGAGCCTCTGGCAGGGTTATGTTCTTTCATTACAAAAGTCTTGACAAATGTCTCAATTCAGAAAAAATAGTAAACACTGTTTCTGAATGCTGGACCAACTCAGTTGAAGTCAGAATACGCCTGAGACTATTTGGAAAAAGATTTAGAACTTCTAGAGCGAACTTCTAGAGCTTTCAAAAAGGAAATTATTGTATGTGACCACACAGGTCTTTTTAAAAAAGAGTTTAGTACTTTTTTATTTACTAGAAGATAAATAGAAATAAAAGTTTATTTCTCAGACACTTTCTTGCAAAATAAAGAAAGTCACGTGGCTACCAATGACTAACTCTAAAGGACTGTGCTGTGCATTGATGCAATCTTTCAAGTGGGATTTTGTCTGTTGGGTTGAAAGATTTGTTTTTAAAATGCAGTGAAACAGTGGGAAAAAAGGCTTTAACCCCCTCTTATTCATCTAACAGAAGGCAGCTGTAGTTGTCTTCCTAGCTGTTCCTCTGCTTTTCCTAGATTTCTGGAATCAGGAAAAAAAAAATTTCTTTTTCCTAGATTTCTGATCAGAAGGAAGGCTTATTAGGCACTTCTGCACACAGATCTTTTTATTAATTATGGTCTTTGACGGGGTAATGTTACTGTTTCATCTTCCTGATCCAAATAAAAATGACTGACAAGTCTGTCTCACCTATAATCTCTACTTTAAAAGGACAGATAGACAATTACCAGATCACGTGGACTGGTCTGTCTGCTTCCTTCCACCAACAGATACAAAGATTTATGTCCATTTCCAGAGAGTGATAGTACCCTAGCTGTCTGTCTTTTGGTTTTGATGGGGCCCACTATTATTGCCAAGAGCTACTATCACCATCTATTTAATATTTTATAAAGAATACTTGAACAAATTGTAGCTGAGTATTTTACCAAACTGCTAATTATAGGTGATTGAAATAATAACACAGGAAACCTTTCAGTTTGGGGTTTTTTTTTGAGATAGTTATACTAGGAGCATTTGTTTCATGTTTTCTGGCATTGCTGCATACTACTGGAAATAACTAACAACATTATTTACAAGTTTTTTAAGCTATCAAAGGCAAGTGGAATTTTTTTAGACTCAATATGTATGTTGGAGAGGAGAGGAGAGGAGAGGAGAGGAGAGATTTTGCAAAACAGAGTTGAGTGTCTGGGTGGCACCAGGAGTGGCTCAGCTGCTGCAGGCTGTCACCTGTCATCCCCACACTGTAGCACTGTGCTGTGAGAGCACGTAAGAGAAAACATATAAGCATCTCTTGGTTTATTTTGAAAACTCAGATCTTGGAATTATTTTCAGAATGTATGTTTTCCTCTTCTGATGACAGCTCTTTTAAAACTTTTATTGTCCTAAAATAAACAAAAAGACAACATTTGACTTGGTCACATAGGAGGAAATTTAATTGCCTGGATTTTCAGTCCTAATCATTTCATTTGGGTCATGTGTTGTTTATTCTTCAGCACTAGCTAGTGAGATTTAGAAAGTATTGGAAAGATCAGTAAAGCTGTTCACACAATCAAACTGATTGATTACTTGCATAAACACTGCAATACTGTAGTTCTTTATTCACAAGCACATTAAACAAACATGAAGTAGATCAGTATCACAACTTAGCCCAACCAAAAATATGCACTTTACCTCACTGAATGTTGCATTTTAATTAGTATTTCTTCAGTAGCATGGGAATATAAAGAATGTGAATGTGTTTCCACATATGCCACAGAGCATCAGCTTCGCTCTTACAGAAAAATTCTCCCCAGAAGGGTTTGTTCTGTTTTCTAACTGCCACAGTTATTATTAGCAGTATTAGCTGACTGGTATAATGAAAAATTAAAGCAAATAAGAGAAATGCATACTAGAATGAAGTGTGCATCTTTTATGGTAGGAAGTTGGACTTGTGAAAGTCAAAATGCAAACTGTACCTATGACTTTCAGCTGCATGTACGTGTTCCTCAGTATCTGATAGAATGCATTTGAAAAACTTATTTCTCCCCTGCTTTCCACTTTCGTCTTTTTCCTTATGTACCCTTTTTTACCTCCCACATGAAGTATTTTATCTTTCATTGTCGTTCACCAAAATCCACTCCCAGTCTGTGTATGTCCATACTCAAGCCTGTCTCCATTTCTTCTCTTTCTCCTTGTAACATGAGGAGCACCAAGAACAGCAGCAGAAGAACCCTGCTGACAAAGGCCACTGCACAAGTCACATCCTCTGGTGGAACAATATCAGAACTAAAACTCTCACACAAGTGTAGCAGCGCACTTGGCAGAAGATGCTGTTTTTGAGCTTCAGGTTTGGGGGGAAGAAAGCCAAGGCAAAGCCCTCAGCCTTCTTCCTCCAATATCTGAACCCTCTGCCTGAGCTGTGGTGTAGTCCCATATTTCCCTTGTGTTACCTGTACCTATATCTTAGATGCCATATATGGCTATGCCCTGGAAAGCTCCCCTCCACTGGTCACTTTGAACTACGTGGTTTCCCATTGGGTGTTTCCTGGTCCCAATTCTCTTTAAAAGAGCCATGCAGGGCTTCCTCCTTGCTCTTTCTTCTGGGTTACTGCAGCCATCTGGATATCTCTGGACCCTCAGAACGCAACACTGGAGTCACAATAAATGGCTGTTATCCCAGGGAAGAGCCCTCTGTCTAGCCTTTTATTCTCGTCGGTGCTAGCACAACATGCCTGGGGAAACTCTCGTCCTAGAGGAGCCAGCAGAAACAGGTTATCTGTGGTAGCTAGGACTCTGTCCTTTGGGAGAGTTGTAGAACCATTGCAACTCATCCTGGAAGGGATTCCGCTTGCATAAAGGCACTGTGGCTACCTTGAGAGCGTCCAGGTTAAGAGCCTTTACACAAGACTTACCTTTTAGCTCACACAGGATTGTTTGAAAAACCTGAATACAGAAGAGTGTCATGGTCTTATGGAAGCTATGGATAGTGAAGTGATTAATGATAGCATGGATTCTGAAGCATCTAATTTTCAAAGTATGAACTGAACTATTTAACCTCCAGACTAGGAGACATTTAAGTATTGTTACTGATCAGGCATCATGCAATTTGTAGAAGAGTAGATAACCAACCTCTAGTCGAAACTGTACAAAAGTCACCACTGTTTCTGTGAAGAATACTATACCAAAAGAAGAGTGATAATTTCATTTGAGACAGAGAACTAAGTGTAGCAGATAAGAGAGCAAAAGCCTTCATTTTTTTTTTTTTCTGTGCCAATTCTCTTGGAGCAAAAATACAAATTAAAGCCCAGTGCAGCACATTTTATCTAAACAAACACAGATGAAATCACTGCCTCAAACAAGAATATAGAAAAGAGATGTATGTAAAGCAAGACAAAACTGTTGCACATTTTTAACAGCTTGTTCCTATATTTTCTTTTTATTTTTGGTACAATATGACTGTGGATAGAAAAAGGAAAATGGAAGATACCTGCTAATGTAAATATCATATCACAACAAGTGTCTTGCTTTTAAACTGTATTTGACCAAAGAGGGAGAGAGAATAATCATTCTTTTCAGGGAAGATATATCATTCCTCAGTCCAAGGCATGATAGAGGTAAGGCTGCTGTCACTCCATCATATTCAAGTAACAGTGATACTGAAGATATATTCCCATCAGGCATGCACACACAAAACTAAAAATATGCTATGTCTTGTTTGTGACAAAAATATAAGTTACATAGCCTGTATTCTTAGAATAAAATTTGTTATGCCAGACCCAGCAATCTGAGAGAGGTGAGACTTCTGCAGCTCCATGTCCACAGGCCCAACTAATAGCAAAGCTTACCTGAACACAGATATAAGCAGCAGTCTCGTTCTGCTCTCCTCTCTGTCTGAACAGGAAGGAAGTTCACCTATGAGATTATATTTATGTGCATTTGTAAAAGGAGGATCCCTCATGCAGCTGGACTTTCTCAGTCTGTCTAGTTCCTGGGTCCTGGACCCCAGACTCCCCAGCTCTACTGGCCCCTGGGCATACAAAGTCCCACTCTGCTTGCTGGTATGGATTCTTGTACATGCACACACACACACACACACACACACACTCACACACACCCCTAGACCTGCCAGGGGAACCTCTCATCCAACACCTGAGCCCCCTCTGCTCTCAGCCTTAGAGACACACAGGTGCTCTCACACATACACAGATGAGCTCTTATGTAACTGTCACGATCCGCTAACACAAGCGGGGGTTGTGATGGTTCGTTTAACGATCTCAAAATGCAAAAGGCACAAAGGGAATATCAACTTTAATCAAATAATGCACCTTTATTGAGTGCCAACAACACAATTATGCGATAGAGGGGGAGAGAAAGAGAAATAAAGAAACAAAGTAGAGGAAGAGAGAGAGAGGGGAGAGGGGAATAGCTACCAATGGATGAGACCAAAGCCCTCGTGGTCCTGCCAATAGGCTCGCCATCGTCCGTGGGGAGATCTCCTTAGGATTAATTCAGAAAGGTCTCTTATAGTCTTTTCGTGAGCGGCGGGCAAATGGCCAGGAGGTGAGGAAATCTGCCACTATTGTTGGTGAGGCTCGTTGGCTGTGTTCAGGAGGGAGTGTTCAGGACTGATCATTCTTCTCGCTTCAGTGTAGTCCTCTCGCCTAGGCAGAACCTGTTCCAGCGGGTGCACCTTGCAGGCAACAAACGTCCCACCTTAGCCAGGCCACGATTTTTTTAGTGCAAAAGCCCTCTTTTAGGGTTTCAGTCTCTGTCGATGATTGCGAGGCAGATAAGGAATTTTCAGGCCGACTCTTACAGTAACCTAAAACACTGTATCATGAAAAAGTTTGTTTAAGCAGCTGGGAACATGAAAATAACCTTTTTGGTTGGTTGATTTTCTTTTCATTTGGAGGAAAGCACCAACAAGCTTCCTGGGAAATCAGATAAAGTATAAGATTAAAGAAGTAGGGGACAGGAGTAAAGAGCTTTTTGTAAAAATGCAGGTTTTAAAAAACAGAAAAATGTTGAGACTTCTGTTTAAAATAACATATGCACAATGTGTTTGCATGTTAAAATAGTTTATGCAAATCTGGGCCACTTATCATGTTCCTGACAGGTTTTTAATGTCAAACTAGCTCAACAGCAATTCTTTGTACTGTTACATTATCTTTGCTATTATTTCAGTTCTTTTATAAAAGCTTTTCAGTTTCATTTTTTTAATATTTATGATTTTTAATTAGGTCATAGAAATCATTAGTTTCTTTCAATAATGTATTTTCCCTAGAGTTTTCAATAACAAGATAATAACTTTACTTGTAAGGTTCAAACTATACCCAATTATACAATTCAAACTTTAAACTATAAATTCTTTTCAAAATCAGGAAAGTTTTTATTTAGTCATTTCTGCTCTATATCAATCTTCATTGTTTAGGCTACTAAATTGCTACAAAGACTTCAGAGAAGACATTAGGCAGGTCATATCTTTCTTTCAATTTTGTAGGATGGACTTTCTCTGAATGTTCATACATCTGCTAACTGTGGCATTCCTAAGAGGTGAAAGGGTGACATCTGATTTGTGTCAGAGAGTGTTTCATCTGAACAGAAGTATATCTTGCATGATTATTCTGTATTCTTGTTGCTTTCTCAGAAATTCAAGGGTCTGCCGTAGAAAAATGCACATTCACTATAATACAGGATAAGTTCTCATCAATTGTCTATCATTAATTAAAGGTTAGTTTTTTTAATTAGACCTGAAAGACGTTTTGGTTTTTTTTGTTTTTTTTTTTTTTTAATTTTTGGTGATCATGCCAGGACAGCCCATCTTTATTTAAATTACCTTGCATTGTAAATACACCTGGAAAGTTAGAAAAATTTCTTGCATTTGACTGACACTTTAGGCCATTTAGGCTACATCTTGCCAAACAAAAGATGAGTTCATGTGATGAAAATGTCCAAAGTATGCCGCAACATTCATCAGGAACGTCTCCTAAGGACTCTGCTTCCTCAGAGTGCATCTTTCACCTCAAGATTTGTTGCTCTTCATGACCATCTCAAAAAGGCTGAAAGACATTATGTAAAAACCCTAGCAAATCTTAATTGTTTGGGAGTATATCTGACAGGCTGGTTTTATTTATTTTTTTAAGCATTAGTGCAAATTGTTCAGTTATTTCAGAGAACAATACTAAGGAAATCAGAAGGTTTTTTTTTTTTTTACTAAGTAAGTTTTTTGAAATTTTTGGGGGGGCGAAACTACATTGACATCTGTTCGCATTAAAAATCAAAATCTCAGTAAGCTTCAAAAAGGACTCTTGAAGTTTTAAACTTAAATTTTCCTCTTATTCTTGGGCCTACTTCAACTTAGAGCCCGGGTTCATTTTATATTTAATGTTACTGTGAGCTGGTGCTACAGTTCGTGGTGGTTCCAGGATGTTTATCTGAGAGTAGGCATCCATCTTTTCTGTGTTGCTAAGGAAAACTCTGGAGGACAAAGCAGAACAAGTGCAGTATTAGAGAGGAAAGAAGCAGAGAATTAAAAATTAGGTTTGGATGTGGGCATGGCTTTGAAGGGCAAGGAGGAGAGTATTTCATGGTGATATTTTCTCTCTGTTATACATGCTTTGTCTAGTTCAGGGAATTCTTGAAGAGCTGACTGACAGAAACACAGAAAATAAGAAGGATCACTTTAACAAGCTCTTTTGTTGTACTCTATCTAAATATCCACTACTGGCTATTTTTCATCAGCTACAGGGATGAGTTAAGGATTGGTTGGGTAGGGCTTTATTAGGGTCTTTCTGATCTGGTTGGTGGCTGTCCCTGTGCTCAGACCCTGGGCTCTGGCCTTGGCTTGAGCCTTGCTTGGCTGGTTGGAGAAGCCAAGGGAAGGACATGTTCCTTCCACATATGGATTTCTAGCACTCTTCCGCTGCCCTTAGGAAAAAACAGATCATATTTGAAGAGATATAGAAGAAGCATTTGTGTCCAGCAGAGTATAGTTCTGTCCAGGAAATGCCCTACTCAAAACCCTGTTCTTCTGATCAAATTCTGTGAAGCCTACCAGCAGAACATTGCTTTTGGTTCTTGTTTTGGTCTCCATAAAAGCTAAACAGTTATTATCAGGTACCTTATACGGCCAAGTATCAATCTTCTTCATGGACCCAGAAACAATAGCAATGCTAGTAACCTGTTAAGTTTTAACAAAATATTACAAAAATGGAAAAACTTGTTTTCTTAGTGAGAGTTTCTGGAAAAAACTTAGGAAATGGCACACAAATTGTTCGTACTGTAGCATTCACCACCCAGAGGGCAAGAAATGCAAGAATTGAGCTCCTATGTATTCTTAATTCAGAGGCTTATTAGATATACATCTTGATTCAGTCTTAATTATATGAATGCAATGGTCTGTTCCCCTGTGTTTAGTTCTGTGCGCTGGCAGGATAATAGTTAGTTAGTGAACATCTGTTCAATATTTTGTTTTGGTCTTGTGCATTATGTTGTTCTATACTGTATTTGTTGCACAGTTTTCAACCTCTTTACAAACTCAGAAATATTTATTTACTTCTGGGATTTTGTATGAAACTAATCATTACACTGTATTTAAGTATTTCACCAGTATGAAACATTTCTCACTATCCCTCTGAGATGAAAGGTTGGTATTTATTATGCTGTTGTTACAGATGGGGACAGATAATTTAAAATAAAAATGTCTACTTGTTCCCGGAGATCTGTCTGAGACACTTTGCACATGGTCTTCCAAAGTATTCTTCCTGTTTTTGCACTTTGCACATTCAAAGCATAACCCCACTGACCTGTTCACATGTCAAGACACCCTGCTGATCCCTTCAGCAGATAATTTCTACAGGAACTATAATGCTAGTTGCTTGCCATCCCTAGTTCCCAGGCCTATGTTTGTTGGGATTTTTTTTGTTTTATTAATGTATGCAAATCTCATTTATTCATACATCTTTCCCTCCCACCTTTGTGTCATTTTTTGACCTTCTCCTTAATTTCTGCACTAGAATTCTTGAGTTAGTGAACTCTAAAATCATCTGATATTTCTCATACTTACACCTACGAGGAAGTGTAATTAATTTCATCCATTCAAACCCCTCATTATATTTTAGATGGTTTTCTCTAACCAGTGTATCAACAGCGTAAATATTTAACTACTTTGCTATCTTTTTTTTACATAGGATTTTCCTAAAACTTTCTATATCACTTCCTATTCAATTTCTGCTTATGCCATGTATTTCCATAACAACCAAAATACACTGTAAATTGAATTATATCGGTTACAGTGTATTGCATACTCATAGCTTTTTAAATATTATTGTATATAAGAATATATAAAATTATAAAGATGTGTAGTTGATCAATTAAGGCAAAGATCCCTAAAAAAGTCTCCAAGTTGAATAGACACTTGTGATTTGAGTGAAAGGAAACAACAGCAACAGAATTTTGAGGTTATGTAAACTATTTAAAAATATGTATTTTATTTTGTTGCGTAAGATTTAGAAAACTTCAGATGGACAAACATTTATAGTGAGATATTTGCTGGTTTTAAATGCTGACGATACAGCCAGCAACTCAGTTAAACCCTTGAAGTTATTGAAGCTTAGACTAACATTCTAATTGTAACAACGACATTGGTAGAATATTACTGATAATTCAAGTTGAACATGTGAAAAAGTCTGTTTAGATCCACTTCATTTTTTGAAAGATCATTATCTTAAACAAGCATGCTGTCTCAAGTCAAAATCCAAACAGCTTTTCCTATCATAAATATTGTGCAAGTTTGCAATGATGATTTTCTCTCAATAGATGTAGGATAAGATTCCAGAACCTTTCATGGGATTTATAGGATGTATAAATGTGGTTCTGTGCACTCCAGGCACTTTTTTTTTTCTAGGAGGTTTTACAGACCAGGAGAAGTTTTAAATTTGAATGTTCTAATCTCCATAGTGTGACACTTATTCATGTGCTTATTGCAAAAACCTGTCAAAACACAATGATGGAGTTTAATTCACTCTTTTCACAAGTGTATATGACTACAGAATGTGTATCCCATGATGAAATAGTCCTAGTGTGTTTGATGTGACAACGTGATTCCACATCCTTTCTCTAGGTATACCCCATAGTCATACAGCTCTGTATTTTCCACATGTCAAGAGAAGACACTTTAGTGGAACCACATGCACACCAAATATCAAGCACAAATGCCACCATTGGAGTCTCAGTACGTTCCTGACAGTGGCAAAGTAAAGAAGCATAACAATGCTTGATTCATGGCAGGTACTGCATTTTCAGGGAACATTCATTGTCAGATTTTGGAAAACACCTTAATTTTCAAAAATTTCTTAGTATGTTCTGAATATTTTACTAACCCTAATTAACATAAAGATAATTGCTTTAAACCCAGTCACCTTAAATATGTTAAGAATTTCAGAAAATACAGTACTGTGTGCAAGAACAAACATAAAAAAAAAAACCCTATCCTATGGAAGTAGGCTGGTTTAAAAAGGAAATAAAAATTTAAAAATCAGAAGTGGTCGCTGTATTCAATGTGCTTGAAATATTTTTTCAGAGTGAGAACAAATAGTTATCTGACTTCTTAGTAAATAATTGTCTTAAGCCTTTTTATAAGAACTACATGTTCTCAGATATATAATGACGTTTGCTTTAGTAGATCTGTATACATATTACTAAAGAGATAAACATCTTTATCCATAGCTTACAGATGGATAGTGAGACACAATTACTTCCCTTCTTTGTTTAAGACCCATGTTCCAACCTCTAAATATACGTGTGAGATAAATTGTTCAACTAATAACATTTTTATAAAACAAATTCCCTATGCAAATTACCTCAGAAGTAGATATCTGATTCCAGTGTAGTGTCCTGTAAGAGCACCTATGTTAATGGCAGTGCCAAATCATTATAGTAAGTACAGAAGGCAAATATATACTTGTAACCTTTGAAGAAGGTTAGAAATTTCATATCACAAAGACTACAGTTGACATGTTCGTTACCTATCTCTATGAAAACTGGGATATCCTTCAGTTTCTGGCGTTTTTAAAGTTCTTCAATTTTTCTTACCTTGTCTTCCTCTTAGTCTTCTTTTTATCGAGAATCTAAATATAGCAGGATCACAAAAAATCAGCCCAATAAAGAGGCAAATAAAGAGCAGCATTTCCTGATATGGGATGAAGCATTTTATATTGCATACATATAGTCATTGTTTAGCTATTCAATTATATTCCTTTTCTGCAGCTACCTATAGCCTGTTTGAGAATGACAGACACTACTGTGAATTGATAGTTCTCAACAGATAAAAGGCAGAGATTATATCAATAAATTATTAAATACCTATTTAATATTCATTAAAGAAAAATAATACTACTTTGAATTATAATGATATCAGATTTAAATAATATAACATCCAAGGATTCAGTCAAACAGCAAAGCTATACAACAAAAGCCTCATTCAACACTGTTTTGCCCTTTTTCATGGCCTGTACTGGTGAGAAAGTTGAAAGTGAATCAGAATTAGCCAATTTTAATGAGCACGTTGGAAACATTCCACATTCAGGTCAATTATTGCATCAATTCTGAAACATTTTCATTCTCTAGAAACTTCTGAATTGGAGAGCTCTGGACCCCCTTCTACACTCTTCAACTGCAATCCCCTTTCAACAGTAGCAAGAAAGTTGTACTACGACTTGCTGAGAAGCCAGGGAGACTTAAATGGTGAGGAGTTTGTACGCTGATAAAATGGGTTCTGGAGTCTTCTACCTAATGATGGTGATCCATCTGCAGAGCTACACCTGAACAGTGTATGTAATGGTGGTCACAGAACAGGAGAGTGTTTTTTGAGTTAACAAACCCATTGGATGTACTTCTGCACGACCTGGGACGTATATATGGGCTGTACCTGGAGCTGTGCTCAGTCTCAAAGCTTGGATAGCTGATCATCTGCACAGTCTCAGGACGTAAACACACTAGCAGAGTAGGCAAGTGTTGTGGCCCAAGGCTTGCTGCCTGGGACTGCTTGTGAGAAAAATCCTTCTCCCACATGAGAAATATGAAAACAATAAGATAAGCACCTGTTGTTGTCCCTCTGTACAATATGTGTTCTGGACTGGGGCGGGACGGACCCAGCCAATCGTATACCTGGATTCCTATTATAAAAAAGGACAATACAATAAATGGGCGGCTGCTGCTGGCTGGCTCTTGACCCTCTAAACCAAGGCTTGCGCTGTGTCATTAATCGAATCGCTGTGTCCTGCTGCCATACGTGGTGACCCCGTGTGTTCAGATCGGAGGTACCGTTTTTCCCGCTCTCTCTCTCCCTCCACCCTCCTGCCCATATCAGGGTTTCTCTCTTTTTTTTGTGGGGGGAGACATGGGGAACTGCGGTCCAGAGCTGTCTGCCTGGATGGCTGCCTTGGAAAAGGCAGAGACTGAGGTGTCCAAACGCTCTCTCTGTGCCCTGATCGAATGGGCTTTCTCTCATGGCTTTATGGCAGTCCAGTCCCCCACCGCGGACACCGCGGTGTGGGTGGAACTCAGGGATGTTATTTGTCACGAACTCATGTATGGGGACTCAGATGCTGTGAGCCTCTGCCGTACCTGGAGACGAGTTTTTGATGCTTTAACACATTTGGCTGCAGACTCGGGACTGGAGGGCATTTCCTCTGTGCTGAATTCCTCCGTGGGGGAGGGTCGATCTGCGCGGGCTGGCTCGAATGGCCTGGTCTTGCCAGTGACCACCTCTCCACAGGATTATGTCCTGCCTGCCTACCCATCCCTGAGGGATCAGCTGGCCAAAATACTGCAGAGAAAGGGGGCCCGGCCCAGCCCCACTCTGGCCACTAGAGCTGTGGTCCCTGGCCCGGCGCCATTATGTGCGCCGCGCCCACACACAGCTACGCTCCCAACTGCACTCGGAGCGCCAATGTCCATCAGTTCCAGCGCGCCATGTGCTCCTGACCTGCTGCCCACTGCGCATGTGCCCGTGCCGCTCGTGCTGGTCCCCCTGCTCAGCCCTGCGGAGTGTTCCCTGGCTGATATTTTCCGGCTGCTCATCGGTATCTCGCAGCAGTTGGATGTGCTTGTGCACACCGCGGTTTCGTGGTGCCGCAGCTTGGAGCCGCTGGCTTTGGCGGCAGAAAGAGGGGCGGGGAAGGCACCTCTTTCAGACACGGCGAGAGTGCAGGGGACTCCCCGGCATCACCAGAAACAGAATGGGATTCCCCGAGGAATGTGGAAGTGCCGCGCACAGTGGTGGTGGCAGCAGACCCCCTGCACCTGGGGACAGTGGCTGCGGCAGGAATACGGTGTTCCGCAGAGACTGCGTGCCCAGCAGCGGCAGCCGTGGCACCCACCCTGTGCCCGACGCTCTCTCCTGTGACAGACATGGCGCTAAGAGCAGCTGAGGCTGCCAGCGTTCCGATGCGCCCACATAACACTCCTCCAGCTTTGCCACCCTCTTTCCACTCCACTTCAAGCTCTGTTGGCACGCCGTGTATGGGCTCGGTGAACGTGCCAGGCCCGCCCCCAGCGTTTGCACTGGGCTCGGCAAATAAGCTCCACTCTGATGACTTGACAGCGACACAGACAGCGGTCTGGCTCTAGGATGAAGAGCTGCAGTCACCGAGCGGCAAAGAAGACGCCTGCTAGGGTTTCAGCCATGGACCTTTAGACTGCTGCATAACTGTATGTCCAAGAAACCCCAGATGTTTCTGGGAATCTGTAAAGTGGGGCACTCTGGAGTCGGAGAATTGGGGTCTTTTGGAGAAAGTGGGTGTTCCAGACCAGACAGGAGAGTCTGTGGAGGATCGGGTAGCTAATATGACACCTCCAGGAGGGGTCNCCACATGAGAAATATGAAAACAATAAGATAAGCACCTGTTGTTGTCCCTCTGTACAATATGTGTTCTGGACTGGGGCGGGACGGACCCAGCCAATCGTATACCTGGATTCCTATTATAAAAAAGGACAATACAATAAATGGGCGGCTGCTGCTGGCTGGCTCTTGACCCTCTAAACCAAGGCTTGCGCTGTGTCATTAATCGAATCGCTGTGTCCTGCTGCCATACGTGGTGACCCCGTGTGTTCAGATCGGAGGTACCGTTTTTCCCGCTCTCTCTCTCCCTCCACCCTCCTGCCCATATCAGGGTTTCTCTCTTTTTTTTGTGGGGGGAGACATGGGGAACTGCGGTCCAGAGCTGTCTGCCTGGATGGCTGCCTTGGAAAAGGCAGAGACTGAGGTGTCCAAACGCTCTCTCTGTGCCCTGATCGAATGGGCTTTCTCTCATGGCTTTATGGCAGTCCAGTCCCCCACCGCGGACACCGCGGTGTGGGTGGAACTCAGGGATGTTATTTGTCACGAACTCATGTATGGGGACTCAGATGCTGTGAGCCTCTGCCGTACCTGGAGACGAGTTTTTGATGCTTTAACACATTTGGCTGCAGACTCGGGACTGGAGGGCATTTCCTCTGTGCTGAATTCCTCCGTGGGGGAGGGTCGATCTGCGCGGGCTGGCTCGAATGGCCTGGTCTTGCCAGTGACCACCTCTCCACAGGATTATGTCCTGCCTGCCTACCCATCCCTGAGGGATCAGCTGGCCAAAATACTGCAGAGAAAGGGGGCCCGGCCCAGCCCCACTCTGGCCACTAGAGCTGTGGTCCCTGGCCCGGCGCCATTATGTGCGCCGCGCCCACACACAGCTACGCTCCCAACTGCACTCGGAGCGCCACTGTCCGTCAGTTCCAGCGCGCCATGTGCTCCTGACCTGCTGCCCACTGCGCATGTGCCCGTGCCGCTCGTGCTGGTCCCCCTGCTCAGCCCTGCGGAGTGTTCCCTGGCTGATATTTTCCGGCTGCTCATCGGTATCTCGCAGCAGTTGGATGTGCTTGTGCACACCGCGGTTTCGTGGTGCCGCAGCTTGGAGCCGCTGGCTTTGGCGGCAGAAAGAGGGGCGGGGAAGGCACCTCTTTCAGACACGGCGAGAGTGCAGGGGACTCCCCGGCATCACCAGAAACAGAATGGGATTCCCCGAGGAATGTGGAAGTGCCGCGCACAGTGGTGGTGGCAGCAGACCCCCTGCACCTGGGGACAGTGGCTGCGGCAGGAATACGGTGTTCCGCAGAGACTGCGTGCCCAGCAGCGGCAGCCGTGGCACCCACCCTGTGCCCGACGCTCTCTCCTGTGACAGACATGGCGCTAAAAGCAGCTGAGGCTGCCAGCGTTCCGATGCGCCCACATAACACTCCTCCAGCTTTGCCACCCTCTTTCCACTCCACTTCAAGCTCTGTTGGCACGCCGTGTATGGGCTCGGTGAACGTGCCAGGCCCGCCCCCAGCGTTTGCACTGGGCTCGGCAAATAAGCTCCACTCTGATGACTTGACAGCGACACAGACAGCGGTCTGGCTCTAGGATGAAGAGCTGCAGTCACCGAGCGGCAAAGAAGACGCCTGCTAGGGTTTCAGCCATGGACCTTTAGACTGCTGCATAACTGTATGTCCANTGGCACCCACCCTGTGCCCGACGCTCTCTCCTGTGACAGACATGGCGCTAAAAGCAGCTGAGGCTGCCAGCGTTCCGATGCGCCCACATAACACTCCTCCAGCTTTGCCACCCTCTTTCCACTCCACTTCAAGCTCTGTTGGCACGCCGTGTATGGGCTCGGTGAACGTGCCAGGCCTGCCCCCAGCGTTTGCACTGGGCTCGGCAAATAAGCTCCACTCTGATGACTTGACAGCGACACAGACAGCGGTCTGGCTCTAGGATGAAGAGCTGCAGTCACCGAGCGGCAAAGA
>VZRZ01005071.1:0-18337 GCA_013398175.1 Climacteris rufus | reverse complement strand
TCCTTGTCCTTGTCCTTGTCCTGCCCCAGCTGCACAGCTGGCACTGGGCACTGGAGGCTGCAGCCATGGGGAGCTGTGCCCTTACAGACCCTGCTTGAATCTGGGGGTCTTTGTTCAGCATTTGGACAAGAAGCTGCTTTTCTATAAGCCTGGATAATTGGGAGTTTGTTTTAGTTTCTTTAATGGTTGAGGGGCTTTTTCACAAAAATAACTCCTTACTGAAAACTAAAAACTCAGTAATTGAATTGCCTGTGCTACAATTGTCTGCTAATGAATCTTTGGGCTTCGTGTGTTGATCTGTTTGCTGAAGTGATCGGTCACTTTGAGGGGAATTCTCTTCAGTATTAAGATCTAAAGGATCCTGTTCTAAAAGAACTTGGGTTTTCCTTTTTTGAGGGCAGGAGGTATGAGAACAGGGGTGCTTCTCTCTTTTAATTTGACAGCTAAAATAGTGTGACTTGGCTTTCCTGTTAGTCTTTTACTCCTGCTTGGATAGAATTGAAAAAGAAGCTGAAAAGGGCCTATTATCAACTACTCACAGCCGTGAAATTAGGCAAACACACATTTGGCAGTGCAACACACGCTGATGAGGGAGGGGGATATTTAGAATATCTACTGTTTCAACTCCTTGCTTTCCTCAGAAAAATAGGGAAAAGATTGACAGCTATTCCTCAACTGACTAACATTACTTAATCTTTTTTTCATCACAGTGTTTTATTGTGATATAGGTTTGATTTTTTTTTTATTTTACATATCATCCTTTAAGCAGGATGCCAAGCAATTGCTGTTCTGCAGGGAATTCAGATGTATTGCTGGTGTGCTAGCAGAAGAGGAAGCTTACAGTAAATCATCTTCCCTTCAAAACTGGAATTGTGGTACCCTCCATTTTCCTAATCCTGGAGCTGTCTCCTCAGTTTTGATGGGAGTAAACAACATGGGAACACACCACCAGCCTGTGGGACTGACAACCCGGAGGGACAACTGTAATGAAGAAATCTGCAGTGTGAGGAGAATTGGATACCATTCAGTGTAATTTGATATTAATTCTCATTCCCCTACAGAAATACTCCAAAATGGTCTGCTTGGGAAAAAATACAGGTGTGAGCTGCAATACTTCTGTACCTGATGAAAACCATTATTTTGCACCTCTTCCAGAGTGGGAAGGGGGCTGCATGAGATGAAGCCTGTGGTTTGCTGGCATCTTCTTGTGTGTTCCAGGAACACAGTGTCAAAAATTTGGTTTGTGCCACACTGGTGACTTTTTGTCACGTAACTCTTTGCATTGGGTTAGCAAGGAAGTTGTGCTGTTCTCTGCTTCTTCCAAAGATTTATCTGCTTTGCAGCTCTCTTGCAAGGAAATAGTCAGGATGAAGAGGGAAGGGCATATTCAGTAAAATNGGGGGAGAAGAAGTAAAAACATCTCCAATCCTTCAGTTTTCCCAAAGAACATTCTTTGATACTCTATTTTAAAAAATAATATGCTGTTGACTAAAACACAGTCTGACTTGTAATCATCCTTTTCTGTTTCAGAACAGAAAATGTTAAACCATGGATATCTGGATTATACAAGATCCTGTTCCTGGCTGGCCTACTCAGACTAGCAGTTAAACAGGTTTGAATGTTCAATTTTATAGCAGGAAGGTTTTAAATGGTATGTGAAGTGGGGAGTGCTAACAGATGATGATCTCTTCTCTGACTGAAAATGTAACATTGCAGATCCATTTGGGAAAGGTAAAAAAGTGGGCCCAATACCATTTTAGTGATTTTCCCAGTAAGGCAGTGTTACACTCCTGTTTATGACTGAGGATATACCCAAGGAACTAAGGTGGAAATGGAAGGCTGTTTACTGGTATGTTGTGTGTAACAGTGAGTTTCCATGGGTACAGCTGTGTTGGTTTAAGTAAGGAGCTTATGCACATAGGGATTCTCAGGAGAGTGATATAAATTAACTAAAAGTATGATCATTAAGAGTGTTAATGAAAATACATAAAATCTTGGATATCTATGTTGAGAAGCACAGTGCCCTTAACTGCAGTAACTTCATGGATAAGAAATGGGGATGTTTTCTTGAGAGCCAACATGAACCTCAAAATTTAATAAATGCTGGTTCATTCTGGAACATCTGGTTGCCATCACTTTGAGGGGTAGTCTGAAACTGTCAGTAGCAGAAGGCCCTTGGCCTCCTCCATAAAGCAGCATCCTTATTGCTAGAGAGAGTTGCATGTGTTTGACTTTCTGTATCAGTTTATTGACGTCAGATTAAGTTAATTCAGATGGGATTTATCTTTGGAAAATATACACCTCGATATACCTAGAAATAATGTTGCCTAGTCATGGGATGTTCATAACTGGATTAGAAAAATTTATTATATGTTACAGTGAGCTGAGTTGAGGAGTTTGGTTCAGCTGCATGTCATTGATAGATCTGATCTCATTTTCTAATGTTTTTTTCTAGCTACTCAAGAGGAAGAAATAACAAGCTTATTCTAATTATGTGTCAATTAATATTATTCTAGATGCAGTGTGTTAGAGTTATTTGGAGATGTATACTTAACTCTGCTTGCAGTTACACACATGGGCCTTGAGAGAAGGCTGGATAATGTACAGTAAACACTTTTACTGAGTTATCCCTCTGTGGTTCATGCTTTGAACAGACAAACCAGGCCTGGTCTAACTGTAGGTCTGTGATACAGGCAGTGATGATTTGTTTCTGTGTCTCTCCCAGACACTCCCCTCTTCCACTACTGCATAATGCTGCATTGCAGGAGAGCAGGAACGGGGTGGGAAAGCTGAGGGCTGATCACAAGTGAAGAGAAACCTCTTTCCGCTGATTTATGAAACACCATTGCTGTTTTATTTTCAGAGTAGGATGAAGCTTACTCACAAGGGAGGGGAAGTAAGAAGAAAGTTCCCTCTGTAAGACAGAGATGCTAAAATTGTAAATTCTGTTTATGGATTCCAGTTTATGGCCCCATTAATCATTCAGAGGTGGTCTATTTCATGTTCCAAGTATGCATATAGGTTCAAAGTGAAGATGGGTGCTTATCTACAGGATGATATTTGCAGACTGAGAAGAAAGACATTTTTGGCCCACATAAACTAACTGTGAATATCACTTTTTGCTACTATACTTCGTTCTTTTCTATTTAAAACCATTAGATGAAAAAAATCTCATATGCATTTATTGACAAATACTGTTTTCTTCCTTCTTCAAATCCTGAATAATGATGGCAGCAAATGTTGATATATTTCAACAAAGAGCAGCATTGGATATGACTGAAGTAGATGTATTACTAAGAATTTCATCCTGTATTTCCATGCCAGAAATTCGAGTCTGCAGGGAAACCCCACTGCCAGGATTGTCTTCTAGAACATTTAAAGTGCTTTTTATATCCAGGGAGGCTTCCAGAGGAAAGCCTGTTAATATTTTTTAACAGATATTTGGCCAAAAACAAGCTGTAGAAGAACTTATTCAAACTGAAATATTTTAATTCAAAGGAATAACTAGATGATGTCATTTTCATTGTTAAATGTTATTCTGTTGACTGCTGTGGGTCGGATTCTTTGCCCCCTGTGTTCAGTGACACCCCAGAGCTGCTGACCTGCTCTGGGTGCTGCAGTGAAGCACAAAGCTTTCCTGGGATGCCATATATCATGGAATGCTGAACCAGGAACTCTGGGAATGCAGAATGGCAAGGACCTGAAGAGCCTGCAGAGGAATTATGATGTAAGTTTCAGATGATTCATTTTTTTTAGGAAAGAAAAATTCTTCCTTGTGTGGGAGAGAAATGCTGCTTCAAAAACTCATCTTATTCAAACTACTGATTTTTTTTTTTTTTGACAAGAAGCTTTTCTACTGAAAATTTCAGGCAGCCATGTCCATGTTTTAGGGCGCTTTACTCAAGTACATGCTGCCAAGATATATTTGTTGCAACAGAAAAATCTGTTCTACTTTCTTCAGGTCCTGATCTGCTTGGTTCAAACCTGGATATTGGTCTGGATATTGATATAGTCATTGCAACTCTGCCTAAGTATAGCCAAAAGTACAATACAGACAGAATAGCAATTCCAACTTTTCATTTGCTTTCTATTTCCTGAATTTCTACCACTTCATAAAAATTTCGTGGTATGACAGGAAAAAACCAAACCTCAATAGAAACCTTCACTGTATTTGATTCTTATTTTCCTTTTCCCAGATGCTGATTGCAAAGCAAAACTGGAAAATAAAGGAAGCAATAGAATAGGTCACTAAACCCGCTGAGTTTAAACCTTCATGGATTAAGGAGCCAAATTTTCCTGATGAGGATATGCATATCCAGATGGGACATGCAACGATTTCAAAGCTTGGAAATTTAATATTTTATTTCAATAATACTACAGTGACTGCAGTCAATACTGTATGTAATGTTGATACTGTTCCTTCACATATTCAGAGTTCAGGTTGATTCAGAATACTACTAAATGTATTTGCTGCAGGAACTTGATACATATTCTGCACCTGTATTCCCTTAAGTTCATATAAATAGTTTCTTTCTAAAAAAATACATAAAAAGACCATAATGCTTGCATAAGGAAGGCAGCCAACATTTAGTATGAAATGGGAATGGACTTTTGTTTTTAAATATGTGGTTTCCAGTGAAATTGGAAATTTGGTTCTGAATTTGTGCTCCCAACCTTTTACTTAGCAGCCCTGTTAAAACCCCAGATGTACAGTGGGCGCATTTCTTTACTGCTCTGCACACCCTGTTATATAATTCTTCATATTGCTTGTGGACCAGAGAAATCAGAAAAAAAAATCAAGAAAAAGTTTTACAATGTGTTACATTTTCTATAAAACAAGTAGAAAACAGTGTGCTGAAACAACTGTTTTTCCATCCTTTGTGCTACTGACTAACTCCACTGGGAATTCAAAAAACCAGAAGCAAGTCTTGACTGTTTGTTATTTCCTTGCAGGCCTTAACACCGCTAGGAATTGGTGCAGCAACCAGAGAACATGTGAGTATATGTATTAGTGCTTTGGGCTTTTTCCTAATTACTGTTTGTTTAATGAATCTTCTGCACAGCCTTTGGAGCAGGTGCCAAAACTCCTTTGCATGAAGTTAAATACTAAAGCTGAAAATTACTTGGTCTCTATTTCAGCTATTCCCCACCAAGGCTGCCTCCCTTCACCTTATCTCCCTGTTTCATTCTTTCCATATGCAATTTCTGTGAAGAACCTGGAAACACCTGATTATTTTTAACTCTTATTACGAAAGTAACTGCTAAAATTTAATCCTCTTACATTAGTGAGAAATATGAAAGAACACATCTGTGATTGTGCTTGCCCGTTTGAAGCAAGGCACCAAGACGAAGTCCCTGCTACTCTGTGTAGCCCACCACAGCTCCACGAGACAGCTTGGATAACATCTCTGCAAAGCAGCGTGGGCTGGACAGTGTGCTCTGTAGGGAACTGAAGGGCTGCTGAAGCCTGAGGATAATTCTCCAGCTCCCATTTGCATTTTGCTCCGTGGCTTTGGTGCTGCAGTGAGTGCTTTGCTCAGCACAGCAGTGCATGTGCAGACATGACCTTGCAGTGACTACACGAAGGAGTGGGGTTCAGAGGGGAGAGTTTGCAGGCTCCTCTAATTGTATCAACTCTGTTTGTGCTGCCCTAACTCAGCTGTAATTATCAAAACTTAATTGAATTGTACTTCTGTCAGCTGTTGTCTACCAGTAGATAGGACACCTAATTTGGGGAGGGGAGTGTTTTATAAAGAATATCTAGTAAGATGGGCCTGAATTACCCATTAGTATGGCCTTGCTTTACAGATTAAAGGCCAGTCCTGAATTCTGGCTTAACATGATTCTTTGTATACCCTTTCTTTTTTTTTCACCATAGCATCTGAGAACCACATAAGCATTTAATGTATTTATCCACAGAGTTCCCATGTGAATAAGATGAATACAATTATCTATACTAGAAACATGGGAAATTAATATGAGGCCTGAACTGACTGAACAACTTAGTCAAGTTCCAGACAGGAAATTTGTAACACAGCTAGAAATTGAATCCTGACTCTTATCCAAGGGTATCTCAGCTACAAGGCCATCTCTCATCTGGCTGGATTGTAACACAGCTAGAAATTGAATCCTGACTCTTATCCAAGGGTATCTCAGCTACAAGGCCATCTCTCATCTGGCTGGACTGGTCTCCAGGAGAAGGAATGATTTCCTGCAGCAGAATCGCTGCTATTTTCACTTTAGCTGCCTCAGAATGGGAATAGCTGCTCATTGACACAGGCAAGCACATCCCAAGGCTGTGAAGTTCTGAGCATGCTGAATCCTGTCCCCAGAGCACCCCAAGTTCCTGCCTTGGACATGGTTAGGTGACCAGAGCAGGGTGAGTTGGCTCCCAAAGGAGCCTGAATGCTAAAAAGATTTTGGGGCAGTCTGTGAGGCAATTATCTGGCAGAGCTGACCAATGAGTTTGTGTGAGCACTGCATAACACTCTCACTACAAACTCTGCATAACACTCTCACCACAAACTCTGCATAACACTCTCACCACAAACTCTGCATAACACTCTCACCACAAACTCGGTGTGCCTCTGTGCACATTAAGCCCATGTCCTTGGCCTGGAGTGGAGCAGCCATTTCCACTTGGCATTTTGGCTTCACTTTCACGTACGTGATTCAACGTGCAGCTAAGAGGCAGTAATTCCCAAACTCAATCCAGTATGACTATGCCCTTGGGCACACATTGATATTTATTCAGTGTACCTCAGCTCATTGTGTCAGGTGTAGTGTACTTAATATCACAAATATAAGCTGATTTTTAATATTGACATCTTTGAAGTTCACTTCATCCAAATTCTCATGTGATCTTTCATTTAAATTTAAAGAATTTGGATTTATAGAGACACACACACTGGAGGGACACTGTACAAATGCTTTTGTATGAGTTGCCAGCAGCTCTTAGATGTTAATTTGTAAGTCTCCAGGTCTTAACTTTTCATTTTTTCCCTTGCACTGTCACAACAGAGTGATATTTAAACAGCTTCTACATGCCAAGTCCTTGAGTTATCTCCAAATTGACAGCTGCAGGCTGGGAAGTGTGAATGAAAGCTTGTCTGTGCTGCTGATGGCCAAAAAGTCCCAGAGTAAGGCTCTGCAAAATGCAGCAGCAATGAGAAAATCTTTCTCTCCCCATCCTTCGAGCCAGTCTGATTAGTGCCTTCAGCTGTCACATTTGTGATTTCTGAACATAAGCTTGTATGCACTGCTGTAATTTTGTTTCATGTCAGGCACCAAAGGGCTTTGAATGTCTTGGTGTGGCACTGTTATCTCTAGCACAGATTTGAGCGTCTCTGTGACAATCCAGCACTTGATAATGTTTGATCACATCCAAATATCTGAAAGGCTTGAAAACAGGTTAGTCACATAAAAAAAATCTGGTAGCAACTGACTATGGTGATTGCTCTTTGTTTCCTTAAAAAATACATTGCTACATGGTGGTCAGAGCACACACTTGTGTTGTTACCCCACAAGCTCACCTTCCTGTGGGCTGCAAAGGGAGGTTAGAAGGGTGGGTTAAACTTCATGCAGGTGAATGTGAACCATTTGTGGTTTTAATAAAGGCATTTGAAACTTGGGCTGCATTCCTTATTCAGACACTTCACAGGTGCCAGTCACTATGGTGACAAACTCACCAAATCAGGCTCATTACAAGACCAGATTTGATGGCTGATCAGATACATGTTTGTCCCAAAATTCAGAAGCAATTCTCTATTTTCTGACCCTTCATCTACCATAATCAGGTAATTAATATACTTTGTGGTGTAGCAGTAGGGCACATTTTGCAACATACCATAATGCATCAGAAATAATATGGATTACAAAAGCTTCTCTAAGAAGGTAGAACGTAGAAGCTGTTGGTACTTGATCAAAGTGGTAAGAAATTTCATTGCTATCTCCAAGTTCTTGAATGGTCCTTGGAAAGTGGTGAGGCAGAATGAGTGTAGCAATCAGGAGGGCAAATGTCCAAGACTCAGAAATGCTACAGGTATGCAGAGCTGGTAAGGAACTGACTTCTGATGCCACCTGTAGAGCTCTTCAGTCATAAACTGGGGAATGCAAGGGACAGGGAGTTCCTGGGACAGCTTATTCATCAGCAAGGAAGTCCAAGAAGGCCCCCTTCTCTCAATAGGCCTGTAAGTCCCCTTCATAGCTTCCCAAAAGTATCTAGCAGTGTCCCATATTTTGTCCAAAATACTGCTCTGAATATGGCCTGCACTCATAGTAGTCACCTTTGCAGCATGAACAGTACTCATATTGTGCAAATCAAAATTCCTTGAGTACCTCCTGTTTAAGACTATTTATTAAACTTCTTTGAATATTCACATTTTTTGCATGAAATCTCCTAGAAGACTCATACCTGCAAATTTTAAAATGGATTCACTTTTTTTCACAATAAAGTGTGCTGTGTAAAGTCTGCTTTTTACACCTTTTTGATCTTTTGAGCACCCTAAATCTCCTTGGTCTTCAAGGCACAAGCTTCACTTCAACAACTGCTATTGGTAGTAAACTGTGCTGATAAAGGGAAACAGTGAAGTTGTAGTTAATTCCTGTACTAAAAGCTGGGAGCTCTTCCAGAGCTATAGAGATTGGTCTGCTTAAGCATGCTATGCATGTCCATACACCTAACTCCTCTGTAATTTATGGAGAGAAGTAAATGATTCCCATTCTAAATTCTTCTCTTGGTTAGGTATTCCTGTCCTGGATAACCTCACTGAGACTGCTAATTCCCACTAGTCAGGGCCTGAGGCCAAGTTTATTTCACATCCTCTCCGGCTACACTTGCTAAAATATCCTGCAGAATCCACCTTTATCTGCAGTGTTACATAAAATGGTTTCCAGCAAAAGGAACTTAACTTGCTAAGTGTAGGCAGAACTGTTAAGTGAATTTGAAACTTAATCTGTTTTCTTGTACTTTAGAGGACTGTGAGAACAGTCAAAAACCTTTAACTCATAAAAGTATGCATATGGTAAGGAGTTGCTGGCAATCTGGGACATACCATTAACGAAAAGATAACTCCTGGACTATCTGAACTAGCTGACTTTAAAATATAAGACTGATAGAGCTGAGATGAACATTATTAGGAGTATGTGACACAGCTCTCAGGTGTAGTAACAAGAATGCTGCTACTGTGAGTTCAGTAATTGGAAAGACCTGTGTGTTCAATACAGGTTGGCTACTGAGGGTCCATTCCATGCAGCCCCAGAAAAGAATGAGGTTTGACCCTTCCAAGCTTCTCACAGGATCTAGGCTGAAATAGGACATAGCCTGATCATCTTTTAAGAATGATGGCTACAGTACATATGGAAAAGAACCCTTCTAACCAGTGTGTACTTACAACACGCAGAGACATCTTTTTTTGAGCAATCTTACTGTGTTGGGCTAAACATCAAGAAAATAAAAGAGCTTTTTGGGCACAAATGGTGCCACAAAAAATGTAGTCTCAATACCAGTGATCAGTATAAAGAAAATCAGTATGGTGATATATGTAAAGAATTTTGATAGAAAATATAGTTTTCAAACTTATTATCATTTTGGTTTAAGAAAGACTCAATGGCTTTCTTATGCAGGCTCCCGAATGAATGGAATTAAAGCACAGTGATTATTAAATGCTTTGAATTATCTGAAATTGTACATTTTCAAGTATTTACCAGTTTACTGACTTTAAAATTTAATCCAAAAATTACTATGCATTTCTCCATATGTTCAAATATGTATTGAATATGTTATGTCTGAATATTAACCATTGAACTAGTCAAATTACTAAAGAGGAATTTTATAAGTTACTGCAGATTTGCAAGAATAAGGAGATGAAAGCTGAATTCTGCTAAGATTTAATTAATGAACTCCATTTCCACAAATACTACAATATTTAGTTTTTACTGCTCCAGGCTGCAAAACCAGTCCATATGTTTGTGGGATCTGGTTTTAAATGATGACAGACAGTTTATTACTAATACTATCTGGTAACCTCTCTTTAACTACAGCTCTGTATGATTTATATCAAATTAGTCATTAATGTAGGGCTGGGGAATAAAGAAATTGCTGCTACAGAGATATCATGCAGAGACTGCTTTTCCAGCAAGGTTCCATTAAAGTCTTTTATCTTCCTGATGGTTCATTTATGAAGACCATGGGAAATCTGAGTTTGTTTTTCCTTGCCAGATCTCACCCTCCCAGACACTTTGCTTTCCAACACTTTTTTACCACTAACCATAAACAAACTCACCAAAATTAAATATGCATCATCCCTTCCAGAAGATTTTTTTTTTAAAAAAGCTTTATTAAACATATACTGTCCAGAATATATTTAACAAGTTCTCCCCCCTTGAAGGAATCCTCTATCATACAGGCAAGTTCTTATTTTCAGTACCAAATCAAGCATGTAAGCAAGGGCTACTCACACCCAGCAACTGAATGGTAACAGGAATGGCCACTGGTAACTGAAACAACGTGTAGAAAAGCAGCTCTCTAACAATTTAAAACTGGGTTAACATCTGCATAGTACATCAGGAATAATCATCTGTCCTGTACAACTACAGGACAGTACTGAAGGCAGTGCTGGTCTGCTAGTATCTCTTTCTTTTTAACAAAAAAGTAGGTATCTTTTGAAGTATATAAAAGCCCCATCACTTTAGAGAAACTAAGTAGCTGAGGTACATTTCCACATGAATATTTAATGCTGGTTCATAGTGTTAGACAGCCATCTCCATTTTAATAGGTGGATGAGGATTATAATCTTCAATCTGAAAGTCTTCTGCCTTAAAGTCACTGATGTCTTTAATCTCACGAAGAATTCTGAGTTTGGGGAAAGGTCTTGGCTCCCTCTGAAGCTGAAATAAAAGCAAGCTTACTGTATAAAGCTAATACTTGAAAGCAGAGCCTTTGTGTTCTCAATCTCAAATCAGATTACACTATGTAGGCTTTCCCTCCCCATCAAGAAGACTTACACTAAGAAAAAAGAAATTTAAAACAAATTCTGATATAGCTAGGTAGAATCTACTTTAGTCACAGGGAGCAGTAGGGTAATTTTGTGTAGTATTATATACTATTGTATTTCTCTCTGCAACTTGAATTCAACAGATGTTAAAGTACTACAATTACTAGGGTAGAAATGGGAAGAAAAGCCACACAAACTAATATTTGCAAAATGATATTTAAAATATCAAGACAATTTTGCATTGAGTAAGCATTGTGGAAGATAAAAGGATAGAAGACTACAGAGCAAGTACTCACTTGGACTTTGAGAGGTTCCACATGGTTCAGATATATGTGAGCATCTCCTAATGTGTGTATGAACTCTCCAGGCTGAAAATGATGAAAAATACATGTGGTTTTCAAACAGTCAGATTTAAAGAAAGCAAAATATTACAATGCTTACAGTATTGATTCTCAGCATTATGCCAGTGTGGAATTGCAGAATTCTGTATTGCCAAGACATCCTTGAAAGCTTTGAAGGAAACAAGCTTCCCTGATTAATGCATATTTAATTAAAAATAAAATGAAATTTCCAGTAGCTCACCAAAAAAACTTATCTTTGAAATCCTGCTAGGACAATAGCTCTGGTAAATGAAAGGAGCAATACTGATCTGCTCACGAGGATAGAAACAGATGCTGCAGTGATATCCAGCTTTTCCACTCTACTTCCAAAAAGCACGGCTCACCAAAGCTGGTGTCAGGGAAGTTGCCTTAGGCACTGCTGAAGAGCAGTGGAGGTGTCAGTCACAGCCAAGCATCCAGCCTGCAAGTTCTGTGACTTAGCAGCCCCTGAACAATTCAGTTTAACTTGGAGAAGTTTTATCAGCTCTCTTACTGGCCTCTGACCAATGCAGATCAGCCCTTGGATATGTTATACTGAAAACCACCAAAGCCATGAGAAGAAGGGACTGAGAGACAACAGCTGCATATAATGTTAAACTTCACTTTTTTTGGACTAATTTCTTTGTCTGTAATTCTTCCTATTTCCCCATTTTAAGAAGTTCCCCTTCATTTTGCAGTAACAGGAGGATTAGGTGCAGAAGGCCTTTTAGTATCATTTCCTACACGCCCTAAAGAAAAGGGGTTTTCACTTGCACAAGATTGTCATACATTACATTTCTCTGCCAAATTACAAAATACAGCTCTGAAGTCAGGGCAGGAACTATTTGAGTAGTATAATCATGTACATTAAGATATCAAAGAAATACCCAGCTGAAATTATAGCTGGAAGTTAGGTGGGCAGAATATCCAAATATAACTTCCAATAAGCACATGCTGCAGAATTTAAACACCTATATGTTACTATCTCATAAGGACAAGCACTCAGGTCAGAATTCTAAGAAGACTGGTGAAGAGGTCAGTTTTGACACAGTCAGGACCTGAAGGATCTTCTGTCTGTTTGACCTGAATTTAAGAACTCTTACACTGCTGATCCCAAATGCCCATACAAAGTACAGACTATTCATGTCAAATTCACGGAGCCCTTTTTTAACACATATTTCAGCAAAGTTTTGAACAGTATATTTATTTCAGCTTTTCTTGGACATGACATAAAGAGTCTTATCTTCTAGTCCCTCACTTCTCAGACGAGATTAAGTGATTAAATAGCCTACCTTTAGCCCTGTGACATGGGCAATCATGTAGGTGAGCAGTGAGTAGCTGGCAATGTTGAAAGGCACTCCTAGTCCCATGTCTCCAGACCTCTGATAGAGTTGGCAAGACAATTCTCCATTTAGCACATAGAACTGGCAAAGGGCATGGCATGGAGGCAAAGCCATCAGAGAAATATCTAGGAATTGTGACAGAGATGGATGGGGGAAAAAACAGTAACAGCATTAGTGTGTTATGAAAGTAACAAAACCTAAAGTAGCAAAACCTAAACAAGCAGGTAATGAGAGACAGTAGAAAGCCAACTGCACTGTCATTCTGTTGCTTTTTTCTCTTGTTTATCAACACCTGCTGCCCCAGCAATGAATCCAGGTCATGACAAGCTGTCTTCTGGGTTGTATGACCAGAAAGTCATAAACAGATATTCCTCAGAACAGATTTATGCCATAATGTTCACAGCAGTTTACTTCTAGATTTCCCTAAAGGAAGACATTCAGAGTAAAATTAAGCATTTACCCTAAAGCGACTTCCAGTTGCTTCATCTTACACTCTTCCCATTGCAATGTGCCTTGCTGCTCGTTGAGATATAAAAGTAATGATCAATTAAAAAAAAAAACAGAAAACAGAAGATCTTTTGAGTGTTTTTCTACACTTGGAAAGTGCAGAGAGTGGAATTCCAGCTTGGCAAGGAAAGCTTTCACCAGGTATCTTCTGATATCTGAGAATGTTCAACCTTGAAAACAACAGCAACAACACGTAGCAGCCTCTTTCAGACATCAGTGGAAAATGCTGTGTGATTTTTTTGGAGCACAGACCTACGACTGGCAAAGTTAAACATTCTCTTGCACTTGCTCTTCTTTGCAAGTAGCCCTACAGACTGAAAAGATATCTATGTAGAGATAGACCATATGATTCATATGATATAGGTTCATCATATGAACCTATGTTCAAGGAGATGATTACAATACAAATAATACTTGTGTTCTCTAGTTTAAACAGTTTTGTTAAGTTTACAATTTATTATATGGCTAAAAAACAGACACATTGCTTTATTATATTCTTGTTTTGTTTTTTAACTTTTTCAAAATAAGAGTTACTGTCTTTAAAGAGATTGTATATCAAAGACACTGGTAGCCAGGCATATCCCTCACTTTAATCTGCAGAGAAAAACTCTGAAGAAATGGTTCATTATTTTTAAGGTCTGAACATGAGAATTAAATAGCATGAGAACCAAGCTTATAACATCTGGCCATTTTTACTGCATTCCTGGTAGTTTTATAAAGAATAAAGAAGGACCCCAAATGGGACTGACTATTGCCACAGGAATAGAACATAACACAGCATACAGAAATTTAATGTGCAACTCCATTCACTTTATGTCAGCTGTTCAATACCTTTGGGATTCCAAGCACACATAATGATTCTTCTGTCATCTGGATTGGTTTTGATTGTTTCAATCACTTTTTGCAACTGATCGACTCCTTGGTTGGAGTAATCTGAAAAAATACAACAAATAAGATCTAGACCAGAGAGATTCAAGTCATGGTATTTGTAGAATACCCAGCCTGCATCCCAGTGAAAAGTGATAGGCAATGACAACCTCAGAAAATTTTATTGCAACTTTGAACGTGGTTAGTCAGTTAGCTGGCATCCTCTAAACACAGGTTGTTCTTGATCTTTCTTAGGATGCTCTAAACCTTGTGAAATTCTCATGAGGGTATTTTTGTATGTCTCCCCAACTCTTTTGTGTGCTATGTGTACCTTTAGCATCAACTAAAATAGGACCATACCTATTTAGAACTTTTTTCCATTCTCAACAACTTGACATATTTAAAGACCAACTAAGAAGTCTGAATAATCACTAAATCCCAAGAAACAGAAGTTGCAATACAAAAAAACTGGTTAGACAAAGCATGATACTTTTATCACTCGTGATGACTTGTTACCTAAATAGGACAAGAGCTGTACTGGAATAGACAAGATTACCACCAAGTCATTCATGATTTGCTCATTGCATTACTGGATTAAAATGCTTTTCTAAATGTTTAACTTGCATGCTACAGTGTTCCCAGACCAGTGTATGGGGTGCCAGCATGCTTTTACACATTCAAAAGTACAAAGTTTTTGGCAGATTAATAAATCCATCTAGCTCTCACAAGGTCATGTATGAAAACTAAATTTCCATAGCATTATCTCCAGAAGGGAACTTTAATCATGTATAGCACAAGATATTACATTTCACCCAATGACACTCACAGGCTGAATTTCAGGTTCAATACCAGTTATATAAGAAATTAACTGACCATTAGAATGGATTTCAGAATATAAAAGTCATTAGTTGTTAATCACTGTTCTAACTCATGCCAGTGAATCAGCATGGCTGGTAACTACTTTTTTCTAGTAACTCTCATTGCAGCAACACCTAATTATAGTTACAGGGAGACCCAAGCTGGCAAACAAGGTAGTACCATACAATTAGCATCTCAGGGAACTCTTCTGCCAGCAATACTGTGCCAGAAGCTTTGTCAAATGGTTATGTTAATGGTTAGCTAATTATCTATCCATTAGGTAATGCGACTTAAGGAAATCTATTAGTAATGAAACTACGGAAATTTATCTTGTTCTTTTTTTTCCACACTATGTTATGCCTTAGACCTTTTAAGTCCAGGAACTCTGAAACCTTTTAATAAGTTTTCAGTTGTGTCAGTTCACAATTTGCACTGTTTGTGTTAGCACAAAACTGTATTCTGCTAGTGGTCAACATGCCAGTACCAAGTCCATGTCTGTAATTAATGTGAGCTTCAGTGTGAGGCTGTATTGACCAAAAAAAACAAAAACAAAAACAAAAACCCCGCCAATATAACTAACCATGTTCTTAATCCAAGTTAAAAATCACACCAGACTGGTTTTTGACTCCTTTTTTCTAAATGGCAGTCCTGTAGGTGTTTTCTACATCCTGTCCTTCAGTGACTTAGAAAAGAGCAATCAAGACACTCCGGAGTAAGTTTAATGAACCACTTCCACTGCAAATAATGCCAACTGGTACTGCATCACATCATAACTTGTTACAGCTGTTCTGTCCACAGCATCGTCAGCTATGGATAAATCCTACTTTGTTCCAGATGCAGAATGGAAAAATCTCTTCTACTGCCTCCAATGAAAGCAGTGTACTAATGTCAGTTCTTTCTAGCACAATAGTATCATGGAGCCTGCACTGGTATAGAGATGTCACCCTGTGTTCCAGTGTTGCCAGACAGAGCTAGCTCAGGTTTCTGGACTGCAACAGACACATCCTTACAGCTATCAGCAACCATGTCTGCTCCAGATATAAGATTAACAGTGTATGTCTTATGACTCATCTGTTCTACAAATACCTAACTGCAATGTACAAAGCTACATCTTTCAGGATAATTAAGACTAAGTAAAAAAGAAGTTAAAATTAACTCTCTCAAACACTATTTGTTCTGGCTATCAGTTTGCTGTGAACAGTTCCTTAAGAACTGTCCATTCCACACAGTGATGGGTGATGGGAAGTGATGTGTCACCGTTCTCTCCCTAAGTAATCAAGACTGTACCTGTATGCAATTACCTGTGTGCATATCTTTGTATTCTGCTCCAAAGTGCCTCCACTGGAAACCATACACTGGTCCCAAATCCCCCTCCTCTCTGGTGCTGAAACCCTGCTTATCCAGGAACTCCCGTGACCCATTAGCATCCCAAATCTTCACACCTTTTGCAGAGAGCTCCTTGGCATTTGTAGAACCCTACAAAACACAGTGGGAAGTCTGCCTCATAATTCCTATACAGAGGACACGATTTGAAACAGCTGTACTAAGCTTTGCTAGTGTACAGTATTTCTCCACACAGAAAGGATGAACAATGTAATTTATGTAATGGATGAGGTTCTTGCACATGGACAGAGTGAAACTGGTGAGCAGCATACTGGGATGAAGTTGGAAGTGCCATGCTGCTGTTGTTTAACTCAGGATTCTCTGTGAATGCACAAACAGCACAGCTTCAAGGTCAGCTGTGTAATGTCATTTCTTTGGCACATTTGCAGAGAACAAGATGTTACTTTACAGACTGATGAAAACAGACAAATGAAAAATGTACAGCCTGGGCAGTTTCTTTGCCAAGCCACCTATAGTGAGCTTGAGGTCTTAAAAATCCTTTTGTTAAAATAACAAAAATGAGAAAATGACCAGAGAAATGTGACTGAGTGCCGAAACATGTCAAAACTAGCACAGTCAAAAATTCAATAGAGAAATTATGCTGTTTTGGAGAGTGTGTGGTCTTTTACATTTGGGAAAAAACAAAACCCCCAAAACAACCAACCAACCAACCAAAAGAACACCCAAAAAACCTACAAACCACCAAAACCAACCAACCAAAACCCCAAACAAACAAAAAAACTCCCAACTTTTAAAAATGAATGTGTATTTGAGTCCTGCTATGTAACAAATGGTATGTATTTTCCCATACCTGAACAATGTCATAACATATAAAGGAACACTTACATTGTAATGTATTATCTCTAGTTGAATTTAATTACACTAGCTACAGCTATTACCTCTATTAGATTTCATTTTTTTTGCTACTAAAAAGCCTAGTGTTTACATCAGTCTTACTTCACCTGTGGTTCCACACTGCTTGTTTCTGTTCTAATCAAAACAACCTATCTCAACATTAAAAAGCGGATCATTAAATTGCCTACAATCTATTTCATATTATTATTTCTGATTCAAACAGTAAGAGATGAGACTGTAGTAGGCTTTATAACTATGGAGTATATTCAAATCAGCAAAAGCCTTCACTATTTCAGATTATACCCCTTAAAAAGAAATAAAAGAGAAATTGGTCTGATTGCACTGGTAGCAATAGTCCGCACTAAAATGCAGAATGTCCTGAAGATAATGGCCTTCTGTGTGCGGTCACAATATTCGGTGTTTGCACTTTTTGTGTCACAGGAACAGGAGCATCTGCAGTTACCCAAGAGCCTGAACCCACTGCACACCAGGTTGTTCTGTTTGTGCCGCCCTCGGGCCCGCCACCCCCAGAGACACCCAAACAGCGAACCTTGATGAACCACAGCAGCTCCTCCAGCACTCCCTTCCAGAACACCCTCTTCGTTGTCAGCAGGGGAAACTGATCTGCAAAAGAGTTTCAGAGCATCACAGGGGATGTGCCAGGAGACTCAGGCTTTCCCCCACAGCGAGGGCAATGGCACCATTGGGCATCAGGAGGTTGGGACACGCTGTAAGGCGCTGGGAGAGGATGTGTAATTCCGACCCCTCAGCGGCAGGGAGCGGGACGGTCCCAGCCTGTGCCACCCCCACACCGTCCCCGTCCCAGCCGTCCCAGCCGTCCCAGCCATCGCAGCCATCGCAGCCATCCCAGCCGTCCCAGCCATCCCAGCCCCGGGCGGCGCCGCTGGAAGCGGACGGAGCAGGGCCGGGGTGCCGGCGGGGCCCACCTCTGAGGCTGTACCGCGCCTGCATGCCGAACACCGAGAGCGTGCCGGTGCCCGTGCGGTCCTCTCGCCGGTGCCCGTGCTGCAGGATGTGCCGCACCTGCTGCAGGTACTGCAGCTCGCCGGGCTCAGGGCCGCCCAGCAGCTCCCCGTCCGCAGGCATGGCCAGAGAGCCTCCTGCGGGGCCGCTGCGCTCCGCCTGCGCGGCTGCCCGGCCGGCCTGCCGC
>VZRZ01005054.1:0-12795 GCA_013398175.1 Climacteris rufus | reverse complement strand
CTCGACTCTGCCCTGAGAACAGAGGAATTAAAAAGGACAAGTTGAGCAATCCGAGTCTTTTCAGGAATTGTGACCGGGGGGGTGGGTGTGGAAACCATGGCATGAATTTGTCCGGTGTAATCTGCATCAATGAGTCCCAAATGCACAATGATACCCCGAATGGTGGCGCTAGACCCCCCATGAGGAGAGCACTCATGCCACCACCAGAGGGACCAAAGGCATCCAAGGGGACTTTGTGCACTGCGCAAGAGTCTAAGACAATTGCTGCTGCTGCGCAGACATCCACGCCTGCTGAGCCGCTGGTGCTGGCTGTGAGCTGGCCAAGCAAACCTCCATTGGCTCCGGGGTTTGGAGAGATACTTGTGTCTGAACATGTCTCCCCTCGTGCTCTGCCGGCCGTTTAAATGCGAGCCCGAGGAAAGCCAACCATTGTCAGAAACTGCAGCCTTGCAGACATTTGCAGTATGGTTTGGCTTCCCACACCGAGCACAGAGAAACAAGACAGCCGTGCCTTTCCGCACCTTTCCTCCTGGCTTCCTGCTGGCCTGAGCATTCCCCTTCTTCTGCTGCCCCCATTGCTGCCTTGTCCAGACCGGCCACAGGGCAGCAGCCATGGCAGCCACCTTACAACTGACGGTGCCCGCTGGGCCACAGGCCTCAGCCATCTAACATAAGGAAGGATCACCAGGAAGTGCCCAAATAATCTTCTTACATTCAGGATTGCAATGAGCCTTAGCAAGGAGCTTAAGCACTAGTGCCCTTGCATTCTGATCTTCTACCTGCCTTTCTACAGTGGCAGTCAGTTTCCCTGCGAACTGCAAGAAGGACTCACCATCCCTCTGTGTAACATCTGCAAACCCCTCTACAGGAGCAGCCATCTCAATGGTTTGGATCAACACTGCCATGCCTACGTCTTGGCACTGACCGAGCACAATATGGTCCAGTGCAGCCTGCCTGCGAGCGTCAGCAAAATTGCCTGTACCTAGCAGCATGTCGATCCCAATTCCACGTCTGGGATCCTGCTGGTTCAACGCAGCATTCTGTTCTAGTGTCCTAATTGCTAACTGATGCCATTTGGATTCAAAGATGTCATATTCCACCAAAAAAAAAAAATAAAAATAAAGCAATACAGGTTTTTTTCTGAGTGTCTGAGTCTCTCAGCTCCTGGACATATATGTCCCAGTTTCTAACTGGGCCCCTTTGGCTGAATTCAAGCAACTTGTCTAAAGCAAAGGAGATACAGACAACCCCTTCTAGAGACTGGAATATATAAAAGGTTGGTCCATCTTTCCTCACAGGTCCTTCCAAATTAGTTCAGTACCAGATGCAAAGACCTCCTTCATCCTCCTAGCAGATGATATCTAGCAGCCACTCTTGGTTTAATTAGGCAGACACTGACAGTGGTTGTGTTTAGATTTTTCTTCTGTTGCAAGTAAGTATGCATAACCATTTTATAAAGAAGAGTTCAAAGCAATGAAACACTTGATCTTGAGCTAAGCTACATCATTCCCTCAGCCAAAAAAATTGTATCTTTTGCCTGTCAATTTGCCATGAATATTGAATAAGAAAAAAATGTGCTCAGCTTGGGTTAATCCAAACTCTCATTTTTATTCTGGTTTCAGAACTATCAGCAAACAAATCAACACAAACTTCAGCACCCATACAGCTCAGCCATTTCAGTTAACCAATTTTTCTTTCTCAGAAAGTTAAAAGCACTCCTGGCTATGTCTTTGGGGTTGGATCCAATTACATGGCAAGATTATTTTTGCCTTTGGCAAGAAGAGATTACAGATTTTGGGCTACTTCCTGATTGCTCTGTTCCATCACTCTGAATTATAATCAAGCTGAATATGGTTCAGACCACACCAATACTTATGGTGCCAGGATTTTTGACCAACAGAACCCCCAAGACAAAAGCCCTGCATAATTCAGAGCACAGGGGAACCTCACTGTGCCCTCTGAGTCATGAACAATTCTTTGGGTATTGTAGACCTGAAGGCTATTTTTTTTTCTGGCTCATCACTGTAAATACCAGCTCTCAGCCCTTCTCTTCCAAAAGCTTCACCTTTCCATCCCCTCCATTTCCTTCTGCTAGCTTTGCACCACAGAAGAAGTTAGCAGAAAGAGTGCAGGGAAATATTTAAGCCAGGTTCTTCTCCTGAAAGAAGGAAGTTTCTCTGTGGTCATCTAGGAAGTCTGGGCTCCAATCCTGTACTGAGAACAGGCAGAAGGAGCAACATGTTGTCTCTCCTCTCTCCTTCCCTCTCTGGTGGTAGGTGGTGCTGCTGCTCTTGCTAGAGATCAGGAATGCACTTGCAAGTCACTGTCTTTCCACTTTCTTACCCAGGGCATCCTGAGTGTACATCACATAGTAGATTCTGATTTTGGACAGCTGAGGACCACAGCATAACCCGATGCTCCCACGAGCATTTTAGCACATCAGCAGATGTACCAGCTAAGGATGCTCCCAAAACCCTCATGGCTAACACAAAGCTCTTCTTCTGCAGCATTGGATGTGTGGTTTCCAAACCAAGGCTCTCTCCTGCTCCCACACTATGATGGTGGGTTTGGCCATGAAGCTTTGAGAGCAGCTCTGTCTCCAAGGGCTCCCAGAGACAGTGGTGCAGAGCACCCAGGGGAGCAAAGATCAGACAGCAGAACAGGACTATGTGACTCCCCAGCCAGGAGCTGTTCCTTAGGTTGCTTTCACTGAAGGCAGTGGCCAATTGTGGTCAGTAGTAGTCCCTGTAACTGTCCTGGTCAGAGCAACTCATGGTGAAATTATTTCCCTGAAGCTATAATGACATATGCCTGCAAAGTCTCACCCCTTTCTTGAGTCCTGCAAATCTCCATTTTGTAAGAAAAGCTGTTTGTACGTCTCTGGTAATTTCTGCTTCTGGGTGGCATTTGCTTTTTACATCCTGCCTTGATGGCTTCCAAATTCCTCACAGGCAGCAGGAGACTGAAGGACCCATGGAGGTTCCTAAGCCAACATGGTCTGCCCTGCTCCAACAGCCATCAGATCCAAGGGAGGTGGACTTTTCTTCCTCCCCAGCCTTGCGCCTTTCACATTTCTCTTCATGCTGCTCTCTGTCAGTGCAGTGCTTTGTGTGTTTGTCTGCACAGAAGCTCTCCTGCTGAGGTTCATCTGCATCACCTTTGGAGGAAAGCACCTTTAGAAACAAAAAGAAAGGGTTGGTTACCATTGCTAGACCTGTAGCCTGAACCTCCCCAGTTTCTTCCCACAAGAAGCTGTGAAACATGCTGGCACAATGCATTAGGGACGCATTGCACAACCTGGTATTGGTGCTGCTACACCTGAAGAGAAGGCACCAAATCATACACTAGTCTGCTGCAGTTCACCTGCCCTAACACGAGCCCCTTCCTATTGCTATTTGAAAAACTTTCTCCAAAAATCAGCAGGGTACCAGTGAACTGCAAATATCAAAATCAAATCAGGCATAGTCATTTGCTTTCCAGAGAAAGGAATAGCACAATTTATGGCAAGCTCAGTGCAACAGGGAAGTGGCATAATTAACAGTAGTTAATTATGAGTTAATTAGAGTATTGGTAAATTCTTTGGTAGTTTTGGGCTAGAGAGGGGGTTGACTAGAAAAAAAAAGGTGAAGTATGCCCTGGTCTGTGGCAAGGGTTACAACCACTGTTGTTGTTGGATGGTGATTGCTCCACTACTTAGATTTTCTTGGTTCTGCTGGAAAATTCAAGTAAGTCAAATGAGGCCTGATTTCCTCATGGACACAAAGTGCCATGGTCTTCCCAGACTGAATGGAGAATGTGCTTAGTTTGATGCAGGGAGAATGGTAAAGATAGAGGAACAGTGTTAGAGGAAATTGTTACTTCCCTCATGTCATCACTTTGATAACAGCATGGGAAAAAAAACACATTTTGGGAGTGTCAGAAGGAAAAAAACTGCCTGGAAGCAAAAACATTTGACTTGATGAACCAGAAATCCCTTCCCCAGTCTATTCTGTATAAATGCCAGAACAATAGCCCAACACCCCTAAAGTTGTGTCCCTGTACAGCAGAATGGAAAGACTTTCTTTTTCCCAAGAGTCTTACTCTGTAAAGGCATAATGAATGTGGTTTAGAGACTTCTATTCTCAAGAAAGGAAAGGTGAAAAACACTCTGGGGAATCAGGGTGATCATAATTTGGGGCTTTTTTTTCCTGCTGATTACGTATGAATTCTCTCCCAGTGCCTATTACATCAAGGAAGAAACTGTTTTCTCTAAGATACAAAACCCTCCCTGCAGTCCAGATCAGCTCAAGAATGAACAAGGGACCAGATATTAGGAGGAAAAAAATCTTTTGTGAATACCACTAGGATATACTAAAAACAAAGTGGCTTTGGAAGGCAACTAAAATGTTGAGGAAGAGCAGAAAATGAGACCAGAGAAACACACTAAGATGGGCTCAAATTAAATAATTTGTGTTTTAAATCTTGAACGTTCTCCTTCAGCAAAGATTTGGCATGGCTTATTTCGGGAGTATGAATAACAAATAGTAAGAAAGCAGTGAGAGGAAAAGGTCTCAAACCAGAGAGGTGGAGGCAGTAAAAATGCACCAGGGCTCTATGTCTCTCTGCCTGTAGAGGCAAAGGAAAGCAGTGATCTAAAAGGAGCATGTAATCACCCAACAGTATTTGGAACCATGGATGTTGAAGCATCTAGAAAGATGTGGTGACAGAGAAGCTTTTAGGCAAATGACTTGGCTAGCAGGCCTGTTGAAAATGGAAAGAGGCATGAACGAACTGCTTACCCATATTATGCAGGTTTATTAAGGAAACAGGGAACACTCCTCAATGCCTTAGCATGCAGTCCAGTGTGCTCATCATTACACTGAAAAATAAAACACACAAAAAATTAAAGTTCTTCAGACCCGATGGAGCTCCCCCATCGCCCTGGGGAGCTGTGCCCAGCTGAGTGCAGACAGGTGCCTTTGTGGCTCGGGGAGCAGTCCCGGAGTTCCTCTGCGGCAGGGCAAAGTGTGGGGGGCAGTCAGGCTCGGGCGAAAGGAGCCGGTGCCCGTGGGGGGGAACAGAGGAGACCCTGGCTTGGAGGAAGGCCTAGAGAGAAGGAGGAGGACGAAGAGAGGGAGGTCAGAGAGAGAAGGGTTTTGCCGTACTCACCTGGGGCGGGGGTTACACACCAAGCGATGGGAGGCTGTTCTTGCTGCAGCAGGAAAGTTGGCCGCGTCGCCACGCAGGGCTCATTCTCCTGNTCGCGCCGTGCAGCCCCCGGGCCCGGTCCCCATCCGCCGCCGCCGCCGCCCTCGCCGCGGGGATGCTGCCGGACGGAGCGCCCGGGCGCTGAGCCGCCTCTCCGGCAGCGCCAGCGGGAGCACCGAGCTGCGGGTCACCTTGCAGGGAGGTGAGTGACCCCCCCAGCCCACCCTGTCCGATCCCCTCCGGACAGCAATGCGTCAAACACCCGCTCCGCCGCATCCTCCGAAGCATCCTCCGGAGCGCGGAACAGAGGCGGGGGCGCCGCGGCTCCCGCAGCCGCCGCGGCGGAGACTCTGGGGGGAGCGCAGGGAAGCGCGGAGGCTGAGTGGGGCCGCCCGCAGAGGTTCTTCCCCGATGCCTTGCGGACAGCCCAAATTACCATGCCCCGTCTTGCCCGGCGGGGTCCGGGGAGAGACGAAGCTTTTCCAGTGCTGCGGCGAGGTTGGGAGCATTGGAAGGGAAAGTGCGCGCGGGGTCCTCCTTCTCCCTTCCCTCCTCTTCCCCCTGAGGAATCCCATCTAGCGCACTGAGGCAGAACAGCTTTCCCTGCCAGCTGCCGTCCGCCCTGCCAGTCCAGAAGGGGGAGAGGGGTTGTGAAAGGGGTATGCAGGGAGCAGGAGGCAGAAATGCTGGGCTCCTGGCTGGCGCAGCTGCCCGTTCCCCTCACTATCCTGCTTCAGAGGAGCCGGGCTGTATTTCTTTTCCTTCCCATCCTCTAGTTTGAGCACAGTGACAGCTAAGTTGGAGAGAGGGATGGTTGAAGCAAGGAGCCAGCAGTGGTCCCTGCTATGGGGTAAGTCCCCAATACCTGCCACATCCTTCTGGATGGGGTATCTGGGTATCACTAAAGCATCCCGCAGCGGGTCAGCTCTTCGGTAGGAAGAGGCTGACAAATGCGCTGAGACCTTTCTGGAACTGACACTCTGGGAGTACAAGCCTTCCTGGAATAGGATTGGTAGTGCTCGCCAGCCCAGAATGTGCTGCAGGAGGAGAGGTGCAAGGGTCTGTGTGGGACTGGAGGTGGTGGGAGGGGTTTGACATAGAGCTACCTAGTGGCAGGAGTTGCTCCAGAGAGCAATCTGTTGAACTGTGCCTTCAAAATCATTGGAGGAGGGCTGTAAATTCAATGTGTGAAAAAAAAAAATTAAAAAAGTCCAAACTTTTATGTAGATTAAATATTCAAATTACAATTAATTAAATATTAATCTGGTGTAAACAGAACATTAGCGACAATTAAAAGATGCTTTGGGAGTCTTAAACTCAAGATGATGTATTAACAGGAGGATTTTTGTGTGTTCTAAAACAGAGTCAGAACAGAGAATACAGTTTTCTACATTCAAATATTCAAATGACTTAGTGTTAATTACAATTAGTGAACTGTCATCTTTAAAGTAACTGCATGTAGATGCTCCATATTAATTTCAAACTACCTTGCTCCTAAGACAAAGCCTCTTCTGATTTTACTGGACAAGGTGACATTTTATTGGCAGTCTGGTAACCACAGGTCATGCCAGGGTATATGCAGAATAAATTAATTTGTAGGAATTAAATGAAGTCTCCTCTCATTAAGTGGGCAAGCGGAGGTCTCACACCACTGGCGTATTCCATACACACACACAGAAGAGGACTCTTCCTTATACAAATGCAGATGTAATGCACTACTAGTGTATACAGACACCACCACAATTTAACTTGATGAAGGATGCTCTAGGCATTTGAAATGCTTCTGCTTCTGAGGACAGTAGTAAAGAAAATGTACAACATAGTTGGATAACGTTTTTTTGGGTTTCTACTGCAAATCCATATCTGCAGACAACTGTAAATGCTTCCAGGAGAGTTATTTAATACTGCCTATGTGGTTATTAAGACTTCAGATTACATATTGGGATTTCCAAATTTAGTCTTCTTCACTTCAAAGTCTTGGATTTTTACAGGTTATTGTTTGTACAGTGCAACTGGAAAAAAAAAAAGAAAAGGAAAATAACTGCAGAGGTGCACACAGGAGAAAAATGCTTTGTGTGTATTTGTTGGCTTTGCTTTGACAAACATGAATAGTGGCTGTGTGTAAGTGCCTGAACACACATCCTCCAGCCATTATATCAACTGTTTCTGAATGCTCTTTCTCTGGGAAAATCTGGAAACTACTTTGGGATCACAGCAAAATGCTCCTCTTCAGTTATAAATGCCTGTGACCCTGAGCATTTAGGTGGAGCTGTTCTAACCTGTAGCACCTAAGGATCAAAAGTTTTGGGGATTTGCATTTGGTGCCACGAAATCAGAAGAGTGACAAACTGGTTGTTTTCATTGCACAAGCAAAGACTGCATTTTGAAATAGTGGTGCAGTGCATGAGTTGTGTGAGTGCATGCAAGCCTTTAGCACTCCCAGTTTGATACATGGCATCCCTATGGACGTGTATGTGGATGTGTGTCCATATAAAACCTGGATGTGTATAGTTCTCTCATTCAAGATCATGCTGTAAAATATTTCTGTCCTTACACTTTGACACTTTAGTTCACTGAGACACGAGAAGAATGAACTGACTGTTCACACCAAGCTGGCATAATTCTAGCAGACGTTTAATGGGATTTGCATGCTTTGATTGAGTGCTCAGACACCTTAAAAATGAACAAATTCTGAGATGTTTTTTGCAAAAAGGACAATTTCCTTGGAAACTAATCACAGAATCATAGAATGGTTTGTGTTGAAGGGCATATCAAGATCATGTAGTTCCAAGCCCCCTGCCATGGACAAGGATATATTCCACTAGTTCAGGTTGCTCAGGGCCCATTCAACCTGACATTGAAAATTTCCAGGGATGGGGCATAATCAAACAGTTCAGCTTCCTGAGAAGGGCCTTTCCTAGGTCCATGGAGACATCCAGCCTGGTGTCAGGTCCTGCAGGACAACTCTGCTAGCATGTTTCTTCAGGACATCGCCAATAGGAGTTGCCTGCTACATGCAATGACTTATCCAGTCCTCTCCCAGTGTGTGGTGTCCCCATGTCACCTACACAGCTTCCAAGTCCTGTTCTTGTGCTCTTTGCAACAGAACAATCTCCCTTCTCCCAACTGCAAGTGGCTTACAAGATCAAAGAGGAAAGGTTGTGTTGTGGATCTGCTGCTAGTCCAATGTCTGTGCCTCCCATACACAAGCCTCTGAGGTCCTATATTCCTTCTCCGCTCAGAGGAAAGAGAGGATTAGATTTTTTTCATGTTCAGAAAATGCTCCCAGTCTAATGGGCATTATTCATTTCCATTCTTGTTGCTGCAGGGAGGGGTGAATATAGAGTTAAGAAAGGTCAATCTATGCACCACTGATGCTACTGCTTTGTGTTTCCCTGCCTGCCCTGTCTGCCTCCAGCTACCATTCTCACTATGGCTAAATCACTTTGTAAAGGTTTTGTCCCACAGTGTATTCCTGGCTCTGCAATTTTTCTAAAGTCTTATGAAGTCTTATGAAGCACAGCTGATTTTATGGCCCCAGAAGTGGTTGTTTACTCTAATCACCCTTGTCCAGATGAACTGACACTGGTAATTTCATAGCACTTTTTTAGCAAAGTGCCTTACAACCCTGGGGTGTTTGTCTTGGGGCAGGAGGTACAGAAACTTTCATTTTGCACTGAGTCTGCACCACCAGGCTGTCTTCCTGTTCTGTCATCTCTTTATTTTCCATTTGTGCTTCAGGATTACCTCAAGTCTCAGCCTGAAGCACAGCACTGATGGTTGACAGGCAGAACAAGTGTGAGGCAGGTGTCTTGCTTTGCTTCCTGTGATATTCATATTCCTGGGAGAGACTCTCAGGGTTCTCTTAGAAGCTCTTAAAACAAGAATCACTCCTCATGCCTCAATCTCCCCAGTTTGAAATGGGTGTGGGGAGCTCAGAAGTGATGCTGGATACATTTGGGATTGTCCAATGGTTCTGTTCTGGAGTATTGGGGAACCTCTGAAAAACACAGCAGAAGAGGCACAGAGCCTGACTCTCTGGCTGCTGTCACTCTGCAAAGTAACTGCCAGAAGTGTTACAGGTGTTAAGGTGTTTTTACACTGATGCCTTCCACGACAGTCAGGGTTATTTACATCACAGCAAGATGCTGTTAGTCAGATCAGCTATTTATTATCTGGAAAGTGCAGTTTTGTCACTGAATGAAAAAAGTTGTGAATTCAGACTGAACTCCACTAGAAGTTAAGCCTGAAAAATTGAACTCAAGAAGGAGGATTGCTAGAAAAGCCTGAATGTATCTCTTTTTTTTTTTTTTTTTTAATTAGAGGCAACTTGAGTCATAGGCAATTAAAAGCCAGTTGTTAAATTAAAAACAAATACATGAAACATTACATTTCATTTTATCTCAGGCAAAATGCTTCCATCTGCTCAAAAGAAAGTATTTTGTTGTAGGCATAATATTATTATGTTTTAGATCAATGCAAGGTAATTCCTTCTTTCTTCCCCCGCTCCATTCTTTGGTTCAGACACTGAATTAAGCAATCAATTATTCAGGCAGATATGCAGATGGTAATTGTTTTAACATACATCTCTGCACAGGCAATCAAGAAACCTGGATTTTATTTCCAGCTCTGCTACTGTGTCTTGACAAGACCTTGGGCGTTCACCAGTCTCCAAGTTCCTCAGTTTTAGGAGGACAGATCCCATCTTACAGTGGATTTGCTGCATTTTGTTAATACTAAAATAGTATGGAGGTCTCTTAAATTCCACTGTTAGCAATGGAACATTTAGGTATCACTAATGCATGCATTCCTAATTTTCCCTGTGTGAGTTAGTTGCATTGCCTTATGAGAGTCCCTGTGATTTACTTAATAGGCCAAAGGAATTTTAGCTGCTGAAATACAGCATTCCCTTAAAATGAAACCTGCTTTAATAAGCCCAGCTAAATCAAAGAAGAAAAATACAAGAGGGAAAGGTTTTTTTTTTCCTTTGTTTTGTTAAATGTTTCACGTTGTAATCAGCACTCCAGATCCATACATTGCCTGTGATTTGTCTCATGCAAAAGGTCCCTATTGTTGCAGTTTATAAATGCCTGAAGTACCTCAAACCATGCTCAAGCCTGTTGCATTATGCTTTATAATCTCCCTCTCACCTGAAAGCTCACTCCAGGAAATCTGCAACCTCCTCTCTTGATGTGGGTTTTTCAGGCTCACCTGCTTGTCAAGAGAGCTTTTTCCCCTTTGCTTTCTCTGTGCTGGCAGTGGGGAAACCAGCTTCAAACCCTGGGGTATTTTGCTGAATCTGATAATCATGAGGCTGAACCAGTTTCTGTTGGTGGCACAGCCATGCACGGGTCACTATTGCCCCTTCTCATCTTTCTGGTGTTAGATTGGGAATGACTGAGTGGTTGGTTGAGCGATTTGGGAGCAGTGCATATCTTTTGGGGAGCATGGGAGGCAGATGGGACTGTGTAAGGATCAGAGGGATTTGAATCATAGGATAATCAAGTTGAAGGAATCTCAGGAGGTCTTCAGTTTTATTTCATGCTCAAAGTAGGGTCATCTCTGGAATCCCACGATGTTCCTCAGAGCTTCATTCAGTTGGGTCTTAAAAACCTCTGAGAACGGAGGCTGAAAAATCTCCCTGGGCAGCTTTTTCCAGTGCTTGAGCATATTCATAGGGTAAAGATTTCCCCTGTTATCTGATACCCCTATGCAGAAGCACGTGAACTTTTTGAGCCTTTTCTCCTGGCTGTTGACCTGCCAGATCTGCAGGGAAGGGCAGAGGGCCTTATCCCTTGACAGCAGATGGGTACTGTCAAGTGTCACTTGCCTTCATTTCCAAGTTTTCTTGCTGATAAACCAGGCTGCTGGGCTGGTGATGCTTGGTCTGTCTGGATAAGTGTCCTTCTGGTCTGCTGTGAGAAGATGTCTGGGGCTTTTCAGCCATAGCCCAGTATTTCAGTATTTCATTTGCTTGTTCAGAATTCAGGGGTTCTGAGTTCAGAGTTTCTGGACTGCTTGTTCACTGAACAGGACTTTGGGTACCTGGCAAGGGTCTCCAGAAGTCTGAAGCACCTTTAAGCTGTGCTGAAGCTGTGCAAAATCCCATGGAGAGAGGAGGAAAACAGCATCCTGCCAGGTCACCAGAGAGCAAAGGAGTTTTAGGACTGTGGGCAGTAAAGAGAGCTGGCTTCTGCTTCTTGTCTGCTAGAGCCTGGGGCACAGCATTTAGCTGTTCTCTTCTTGCCCACCCTACAGCTGGCATTTCTCTGTATCACACCCTTTGCTTAATTAGTTTGTCAGGCACTGTCTTCATAACAGGAGGCTGCAGAACACCCAGCAGAGAGTAGCTCTCATTGCAGCTCCTCATTGTAGCTGGGCTCTGCTGTAACACAAGTGATAGATTAAGAAACCACAGCATTGCAGACTAAAGTTCTTGGCACTGGTTGCAGCTTTGTATTAAAATAAGAAAGGGGGAGAGGAGAATGCAAGAAATTGGAAAGAGTGAAAGTTAAAATAATTAGTGGACTCACTTTTAATAGTAGACTTGGGTAAAAATATCTAACCCCAAGGTAAACATTAGATTTAAGGTTGAGATACTGACATGTATATACACATGTGTGTATATATATATATATATATATACATATACCTGTTAATATCTTGAACTTGGCTTTCCCTTCTGGTTCCAGTCTCAAGTGTGAAAATGCAGAATTATTTCTGGTTGGCTTCAATACCGGTGAGTGATTTTTGGAACAATTAAAACTGTTCAAAGACAGAAGAAACCTGAATCAAACCAATTAAAATTAACTTTGCATCTTGGAGCACACTGAAAAGCTTTCTTATTTGAAGAGCTCTGGTGAATTTCATTTTCCTGTCAACATCATTCTGAAATCTCACTGTGTTCATAGGTAGTGAGAGCTTTTTCTTGCTTTGAGTGTTGGCTCCCTGCAAAGAAGGCACCCTCCAGTTTCCTCAGGTGGTCTGTTAGAGGTTGTCTGCTCAGGAGTACTGCCATCCAGAAATTTTGGGCTGCAGTTAACATGGAAACTGGAGCAATCTTAATTTTAGCACCCGCCTGTGAGTCACAGGCTGTGAGCCTGTGAACCTGGCCCAGGTCATGTCAGTTGAAAGTCCTTAGTGAAAGTGTAGTGACTAAATCCATATCCAAGGAGTGCCTGCAGCAGGACACAGGCTCTGAGCCACTGCAAAAATATGTGCTGCCTTTTGCCCCTAAGCATCACCCATGGCCATGTGCCACTCTCTGTCACACCTCCATCTGAACCTGGGGGATTCTATTTCAGGAATAACATTAATATCTTTTTCCTGTTAATATATTGTAATGAAAAAGCCTGAGTCTCATCAGCTTCTTACCATTAAGCAATACTCTTGCAGGGCCGAGAACGTTGGGTCAGTGTCTGGTAAGGCAGCCAGCCAACTACAGATTAAAATGTAGCTAGGGCTAAACCATTTCCCTTAATTGCATGCTGTCATCCACATCTCCCTGCTGACCTTTCCTGAGGCATGCTGTCTGCACGGCTATGTGGGACTCCAGGGAGATGTCCTGAGCATTATCCCTATGTGTTGAAAGTATCCAGTCCTTGAGAG
>VZRZ01005041.1:0-18143 GCA_013398175.1 Climacteris rufus | reverse complement strand
CGCCGAGGTCACCGGCCCAGCCGGGCGGGGCCGCCCCTCCCTGCGCGCATGCGCAGCGGGAGAGGTGAGGTCACCGCCCGCAGCCCTCGCGCACGCGGCCGGCGCATGGGGGGGCCTTAAAGGGCCAGAGGCGGCTGAATCCACAGCCCGGGCTTCCCGTGTTGGCCCACAGCCCACAGGTTCTTCCGCCTTGCAAGCGGCCAGTCCACACGGAGAGGACTTGATTTATTTGATTTATTTACAGTTCTGCACAGAAAAGGGTGCTGGGTGGCAAATCCACAAGGCCAGCAGGATGACTACCAAAGCTCACCGCTATTTATATAGCGCCTTTAACAAAGGCATTAATGCTCTTTGGCTGCAACTTACACAGCGGTCTCATTAATTAGCGTTCCATCTTCTATTGGTTAAATTATTCCCTTCTTATGCTTACTAGTCTATACGCTCAATTTTTGTCTTGTGTTGGTGGTCTGTGAGTCAATGGTTGCCAACTCCCCCTGCCAGAATCACCTTTTGCCCAGTCAGAGCTGATTCTGGCACAGCTGCTGAGCTGTGCTTGTCTCCAGTAAATTCTGCATTCTTTGTGCCTGCTCTCAGGGGCACATCCTTCTTCCCAAGCTTTGTTAACCTCCCTGGAGGTGTGAGATCATTGAAACATGTTGAGCCCTAAACCTTAACAAAGCAATTCTTCTGACAAGCAATTTTGTCTTTCTAACACTTGGACATCACTTAGAGCTTGATTAAATCTCCTTTCTTGTTGATTGGGCTTGAAAGTATGCAAACATCAAAGATCAAGGAACATAATTTCTTAAGGAAATGTTTTCCTATTCCACATTTTGCAACATCGGGAGCCTCTTGACAGGCAGTAACATCACCAAGGATATAAATCCCTTTTGTACCACCCTGGTTTGACAGTGCTGAAGGTGCCACACCTTCAGCCTCACCTGAGCTGCCTGGGCAGAAATGCCACCACAGCAACTTGCCCCTGCCACAACACCTGCCTGGCACTACCCAAACTCTGTCCCAGCAAAGGCAAAAGAACCTGGCCTGCTTCTTCTAGGTGTCTGCTTTTTACTGATAGTGAAAGAACTGTGGTGAAAAACCTTGGACAAAAAGGCCTGTGGAGCTTTGCTTTCTTAGGAATACAGATATAAAGAGTTACAACCAGAAGAGGTCTTTAAAATTCAGGCTGCCTCCTGATTTTGTAGCTGACATTACACTGTCATTCTGCTGTCTGCTTCTGAAAGGTCACTGCTCAGCTTCTATGAGCTTTTAAGAAAGCTGAGATTTAACACAGGGCAAGTCACTTTTGCTGGTATTACACTTATTATTCCTACTAGCATAATTAAAAAGTTACTATTTCAGCCCTCAGAATCATGGACCTAGTACCAAAATAATAAAATTTTAATTTAAGATGGTGCCATGATCCTCGGCTGCTGTTTCAGCTTTTAACTTTCTTTCCATGTTTTTCACCTAGGCATGTGACCCTCAATGTTGGCTGCCCTAGGAAATGTAAAGAGTAACTATATTTACTATACGTGTAACATAAATACATAATACATATCAGTATGGCATTTGTAAACAATGCTTTGGAATGCTCATAGGCAAGCAGTGTGAAAAATTTAGAAAAGCAAGTGCCAACTTCCAACAAATTACGCATTAAGTGCCCAAGGAAGGTTATTTCTAAATTAAATACTGACTCTTCATTTTAAAAAAATCTGCAAAAGTGTTTATTTTTTTCCTTTATTAAATATTGCATTTCACTTCTTTTTGGCTTTTCCCCCATTTTTTCCTGCAGTACATGCTTCATTACTGTGCTAAAGTTTGTATTTGTAAGTAGCTGTGATTGAAGCTAATAAACATTTTTGTCTTCTGAATAAATTTAATTCAGTTTTCTTACTGCTGTATACTAAAATTATATAAAGGTATCACCTAACAAGTAAACTCACGCATGTCTCTGTTGATGAGACTTTGACAAACATTTTATGCTCTGCCATGGTAGCTTTTGGTCTTTGTATATTTTCAATAAGAAACCACTGTCTTAACTTAGTTGTTCCTACACATCATTTCAGGCACAGATTTGCCTTAGTTCAGGTCATTCACTGAAGTTCCTGCATCTGGAAGCAGCAAAAACAAANTGCTGGGTGGCAAATCCACAAGGCCAGCAGGATGACTACCAAAGCTCACCGCTATTTATATAGCGCCTTTAACAAAGGCATTAATGCTCTTTGGCTGCAACTTACACAGCGGTCTCATTAATTAGCGTTCCATCTTCTATTGGTTAAATTATTCCCTTCTTATGCTTACTAGTCTATACGCTCAATTTTTGTCTTGTGTTGGTGGTCTGTGAGTCAATGGTTGCCAACTCCCCCTGCCAGAATCACCTTTTGCCCAGTCAGAGCTGATTCTGGCACAGCTGCTGAGCTGTGCTTGTCTCCAGTAAATTCTGCATTCTTTGTGCCTGCTCTCAGGGGCACATCCTTCTTCCCAAGCTTTGTTAACCTCCCTGGAGGTGTGAGATCATTGAAACATGTTGAGCCCTAAACCTTAACAAAGCAATTCTTCTGACAAGCAATTTTGTCTTTCTAACACTTGGACATCACTTAGAGCTTGATTAAATCTCCTTTCTTGTTGATTGGGCTTGAAAGTATGCAAACATCAAAGATCAAGGAACATAATTTCTTAAGGAAATGTTTTCCTATTCCACATTTTGCAACATCGGGAGCCTCTTGACAGGCAGTAACATCACCAAGGATATAAATCCCTTTTGTACCACCCTGGTTTGACAGTGCTGAAGGTGCCACACCTTCAGCCTCACCTGAGCTGCCTGGGCAGAAATGCCACCACAGCAACTTGCCCCTGCCACAACACCTGCCTGGCACTACCCAAACTCTGTCCCAGCAAAGGCAAAAGAACCTGGCCTGCTTCTTCTAGGTGTCTGCTTTTTACTGATAGTGAAAGAACTGTGGTGAAAAACCTTGGACAAAAAGGCCTGTGGAGCTTTGCTTTCTTAGGAATACAGATATAAAGAGTTACAACCAGAAGAGGTCTTTAAAATTCAGGCTGCCTCCTGATTTTGTAGCTGACATTACACTGTCATTCTGCTGTCTGCTTCTGAAAGGTCACTGCTCAGCTTCTATGAGCTTTTAAGAAAGCTGAGATTTAACACAGGGCAAGTCACTTTTGCTGGTATTACACTTATTATTCCTACTAGCATAATTAAAAAGTTACTATTTCAGCCCTCAGAATCATGGACCTAGTACCAAAATAATAAAATTTTAATTTAAGATGGTGCCATGATCCTCGGCTGCTGTTTCAGCTTTTAACTTTCTTTCCATGTTTTTCACCTAGGCATGTGACCCTCAATGTTGGCTGCCCTAGGAAATGTAAAGAGTAACTATATTTACTATACGTGTAACATAAATACATAATACATATCAGTATGGCATTTGTAAACAATGCTTTGGAATGCTCATAGGCAAGCAGTGTGAAAAATTTAGAAAAGCAAGTGCCAACTTCCAACAAATTACGCATTAAGTGCCCAAGGAAGGTTATTTCTAAATTAAATACTGACTCTTCATTTTAAAAAAATCTGCAAAAGTGTTTATTTTTTTCCTTTATTAAATATTGCATTTCACTTCTTTTTGGCTTTTCCCCCATTTTTTCCTGCAGTACATGCTTCATTACTGTGCTAAAGTTTGTATTTGTAAGTAGCTGTGATTGAAGCTAATAAACATTTTTGTCTTCTGAATAAATTTAATTCAGTTTTCTTACTGCTGTATACTAAAATTATATAAAGGTATCACCTAACAAGTAAACTCACGCATGTCTCTGTTGATGAGACTTTGACAAACATTTTATGCTCTGCCATGGTAGCTTTTGGTCTTTGTATATTTTCAATAAGAAACCACTGTCTTAACTTAGTTGTTCCTACACATCATTTCAGGCACAGATTTGCCTTAGTTCAGGTCATTCACTGAAGTTCCTGCATCTGGAAGCAGCAAAAACAAACAGTTACCTCTGTGTGTTGGTGCTGTTGGCATATTTGTACATGTATTTTTAAGACGCTTCTGTAAAGCTGGTGATAATTTAGTCTTTGTTTACCTCTGTCTTCTCCAGCAGCACTTAAGCATCCATGAGGAAGAGCACGCTTTCAGGGAATCAGTTTGGTTGGAAAAGACATTTAAGATCATCGAGTCCAGCACTGCCAAGGCCACCACTGAACCATGTCGCTAAGTGCCACATCATTTAAATGCCTCCAAGCACGGTGACTCAAAGACTCCCCTGGGCATCCTGTTCCAATACTTGACAATGCTTTCAGTGAACAAATTATTCCTAATATCTAATCTAAACCACCCCTGGCACAACCTGAGGCCGTTTCCTCTCGTCCTGTCACTCGTTACCTGGCAGAAGAGACTGACCCCCCTCACTATAACCTCCTCTCAGGGGCTTGTAGAGGGCGATGAAGTCGTGCGTGTTACTCCACCGGAGAACGTGTTTGCTTGAGAGTTTTGAGTTTGTTGTTTTTTAGGTTTTGATTTTTTTTTTTTTACTGTTCCCTTCCGCGTTCTAAACACGTGGCTTGACGAGGAAATGATTTCATTGCGTTTTCCAAGTCGCTGGGCTACTGACACGATCAGGCTCCGCGCCGGCCCACACCGGCGTACCGGGGCGGGGCCCGGTGGAAGGAGGCGCCGCGAGGCCGCGCGTACTCGTACACGTCCTTCTTTCCCCCCCCACCTGCAGAGTGGTGCGGCCCCGGGTCGGCGGAGCGGGAGAGGGAGGCAGAGCGAACCATCGCGGAGCGAGGGGGGAGATGCCGTGGCTTCCGCGGGCCGGGCCGGCAATGGCGGCGCTGGGCAGTGCTGTGGCGCCGGGGATTGACTCCTGGTTTAAACATTAAAAGTAGCCATTGCCTTTAAACACCCGCGGGTGTTCGGTAGCGTTTGTTGCCGGGGGGAAGTTTCTCTTCGCCTGGTTTTCCCGTACGGCAGGTATCGGGCGTTGCTTGGGTCGGATAGGACGGCTCGGCTCTGGGTGACGGCATTTCAGTAAACCCTGCCTGGGACAGCGGGACGAGCTGCTGTACAGAGCTCTGCAGTCATATGAGTGTGTATATGTACATACATAAAATATTTTATACATAATTACGCATATATGTGTATAATAATATATATAGTACTTATGTATGTTGTATGATGCAATGTATCTATATAACATGTATGTTAATACATTATATTACATAGTATATACATGTAATATGACTGCAGAGTTCTGTTTTATATTCTACATTGTATATAGCATATGTAATACACATATATATGTGTTATCTAATGCGTACTATTACATATATATTTATATACTGCCTCTTTTTATAAAGTCGAGCCTAACTGGCTTAAAAAAGTGAAATTACACATTTGGGTCAGGATTTAAAGCAGGCTTCTTAAAAAGTGTATTTTTAATTTTACTTAATTTTAGTAATGACATAAAATATGTATAAATTACAATACATAATTATTTATTCTTTTATTCCCCATCCCTTGAGGTGTTCTTGGCCAGACTTGATGCAGCTGTCTGCAAGCTGGTCTAGTGGAAGGTGTCCCTGCCCATGGCAGGGGGCATTGGAATGAGATGGTCTTTAAGGTCTCTTCCAACCCAGGCCTTCCCATGATTCTATGATATTTTTTAATAACTCTGCTGTGCACTTTGCTGCCACAGGTCTGTGTATTTTAGCTGGAGTGTTAGCCTGGCAGCTCTGTGTGGTCCTTAGACAGCTCCCTGTGTTTTACCAGAGTGCTGGGGATGCCAAGTTGCCCTTTCAGCAAGGCAAAAAGCAGGCAGCCTGTTGAAGCCTGTGCCATAGGTGTTGGCACAGCTGTACTGCAGCCTGTGCCCTGCTCCAGCATGTCAAACATCTGCAATCACATCAGCTCTGGACTTGGTGGTGGACCAAGACAAGACAAGGGAGAGGGACTACGGTGCAGTACAGCAGCATCGCTTCTTGGCATGGCCCTCTTGTCCTGCCTCAAGTACTTGTGCTCAGCAGAGGCCCTCTGCCATCACTTGACATGCCTCTTGATACGTGGGGTGTGGTGGTGTGGCACACCTTGCTCCAACTATTTGAGATACTATCCCTTGACAGTGTAAATACACCGTGACTGAAAAAGTGTAGGTGGAGGTAAAAAGATGAGAAGTCTTGTCTGAGATATATAATTACATTGGCAGCAGAACCAGGGGGAGTTTAACTCCTATTTGAGTTTTCTAGACTGTTCTGCCTGACATGAAGGTTGAGATGCCACCATCCTCAGCTTGTTAATGGTACACTGTCAGGTGAACACACACTTTTTCCGTTAGCAGAATGAAGCTGTTAATGTTTGTTGTTGATACCTCCATCCAGCTGGTGATTAAAGCCCCAAAGGAAATTTTGGAGCAAAACCAGAGAGTGCTTCACAGTCCACAGTGGTGCAAATTCACATTCATCAGCAGCTTAAGCTAGAAGAGCCTACTAGAGGCATTCCCAAAGTGAATGTGTTTCTGTGCTGTTGTCTGCCGTAACTCATTACAGATATGGAAACTATATCCCTTTCTGCAGGGTTGAAAATAGACTGTCATGTAAAAAGCAGGTTATTGCTTTAATGTACTTGGAATGTTTTCCACATCGGCTATTTATTTTATTTATGTTTCTGTCTTTTCCCACCTCCCACACCCTGCTCCAGCTACAGGAATGTGCTTGAGGTGATTATTGCCACCATGTTCTCACAGTGCTCGCAGGATCTGTTCAAGATTGCAAATCTTCCTCTCCGAAGTCTGAATTTAAATCTGCATTTACAACACCACAGAAGGGCTTTCAGCAAGTCAGTGCCTGCCTGTCAAAGGAAAGTAGTTGTTACAGGTATTGGCTTGGTGTCCCCTCTCGGTGTGGGGACCCAGTTAGTGTGGAAGCACCTTCTCGAAGGAGTCAGTGGCATTATTTCCCTAGACGGGGAAGAATATGCAGGCATCCCATGTAGGGTGGCTGCGTGTGTGCCAAGAGGAAACAAGGAGGGGGAGTTCAGTGAAGAAAGCTTTGTGTCAAAGTCAGAGATCAAATCCATGAGCTGTGCCACTGTGATGGCCATGGGTGCAGCAGAGCTCGCCGTGAAGGACTCCGGCTGGTCTCCCCAGTCTGAGCAGGATCGCCTGGCTGCTGGTGTGGCAATTGGGATGGGAATGGTTCCACTGGAAGAAATTTCTGACACAGCTGCCTTATTTAAAACAAAGGGTTACAATAAGGTCAGCCCATTTTTTGTCCCAAAGATTTTGGTCAATATGGCAGCAGGCCATATCAGCATTAAATACCAGCTGAAAGGGCCGAATCACGCTGTGTCCACCGCCTGTACCACAGGCGCCCACGCGGTCGGAGACTCCTTTAGGTTCATTGCTGCTGGTGATGCTGATGTCATGTTGGCTGGAGGCACTGAGGCCTGCATTAGCCCGTTGTCTTTGGCTGGATTTGCAAGAGCTCGGGCCCTCAGCACGAGTTTCAACTCCAGCCCCAAGATGGCCTGTCGGCCGTTTGATGCGCGGAGGGAGGGGTTTGTGATGGGAGAGGGAGCTGCTGTGCTGGTCTTGGAAGAGCATGGACACGCCGTGCAGAGAGGGGCCAGGATCTATGCACAAGTCTTGGGTTATGGACTTTCTGGTGATGCTTGCCACATAACAGCACCTAATCCAGAGGGAGATGGTGCATTCAGGTAAGAACTCTATGTTGGTTATAATGGCTACTTCATAGGTTAATTATAGTGGGCACGTTTGTTTTTGTTAGTGTATATTTTTCATAGAGAAACACCTTGAACTGATATTAAAAAATCTTGAAAATGTGAAAACTAAAAAAGCTGCTGGTAACGTTGTGCCCCAATTCTCTTTGTTTAGAAGCAAGGTGAAGGCCAGTTCTTGGTAGAATCAGCCTTTTTTCAAAGAGTTATGAAAGCTTTCTTTGTGTGAAAACATTTTGCCTTTGGTGCATACAAGGTGCTCACATAAATAGCTCTCAAAGGAAACCTCTTTTAAGATTGTTGTGGTGCAACAGAACTTTTCTGGTTCTCTTTCACCCTTTGTTCAGAACGAAGAGCGACCCCCCTGCAAAAGCATGTTATTTGTTCCATGAAATCTCAGGTGATGAAAGCTGTGTAGCAATTGGAGGATCTACTTTGTTAGAATATTCAATATTTCATTCAGATGCAGCTAAGAGTATTGGTGGAGGGGCATGGCAGAAATACACTTTAGTACTGTTTAGGGAGGTGCTAAAGCTTCATCAATGTTTATGTCATCAAAACCTGTTCACAAGTAGATCATACTCATCATTGACCTAATTAAATTGTTAGCTAAATTACATGGGTAAGTTGGTGAGCTTTGTGTAGGCTGAGTGCTATTGCTGATGTTGAAATGTTTAGTGAAGATTTAGTTTGCCTTGTTCTGAATGTGTGTGAATATGTAGTACCAAAATTCAATATATCACTGCACAAATAGATCAAACTTCTCCATGGTATTATAAAGCTGTGTTTGCCTCTGTATTGGGTTAACAGATTTTCCCAGAAGTGTAAATATACCAGGTTTCCATCTATGCTATTTGATTCATATTTAATTGTTCTGCAGACTTAGGTGTGAGGTGAGTAATCGGGAGTGTCTTATCTCATATTTCCAGACTTGTTTACTCTTGAGATATGGCAATATATTGTAACAGAATTTTTGTATATTTTATGATTGCAGTAGGATATAAATTAAATTCACAGTAGGAAGAGTTGAAAGTTAATCTGGGTATCTCCAAAATGTTGAGCTTTTCCACCCTTGAGATGAGATAATACATTTTAATACTGTCTTCAAGCCAGTATTTTGTTACTGCAGTGGTCTATGTATTAAATCGGCAATGTATGTGCTTATCTTAGTTTTCTGTAGGAATTTTATTTGCCACATCAAAAAAATTCAGAGAAATATATTTTTTTGTCATCTTCTAATAACTGCTTAAGTTGGAGGCTAATACATATGTTGGAATAAACCAGCAGGAAAGGAGAGGCAAAGCCAGACTTAGAAGTGTGGATTTAAAGAGCGTCCTACACAAGTAATCTGGTACCTTCTTAAGTAAATATGTTCATTGCAGATGATGGATTTACCAAAATTAATGTCTCATAGCTGATCAGGAATCTCTTCTGCCTGAATGTTGGCTCACTGTCCAGTGACAGTGAGTGTCAGTGGCCTCCAACCTAAGCTAAGCTGGATTTTCCTAAGGGTAGAAGGCTGTAGTAGGGACATTTAAATTTGTCCTGAAGCCTGTGCTATCTTTTCCTCTCTGAGTTTCCTTTTATTTCCTTACTTTTCATAAATTTCAAAAGCATCAGTGGCCTTTTGCTCAGAGGTGCTTCATTAAGTTGTTGTGTGCAAAGAGAGATGTCTGATTCATCTCTTCCTTTCTGTGGGAAATCTGTGAGAAAATCACAGTATGGAACTGTGTAGATCCTTCCATGGTTTTCATAAAACAGCATGTTTTATAGAGGCAGTTTAATACAGAAGTCATGGGGTGTCAAAAGAAACATACCATGTCAGGGTAGAAGAGTGTGACTTGGAGTAAATTTCATTATAAAATGAAATACAGGAATTTGTTCTATCTCACTGACATTTTCTAGTTGCTGGAAAGCTTGTGAAAGAAGCTCACATGGAGGAGGACTGCAGTTTTTTTCTTTCATTTGCCAGTATTTTTCTTGGGAAGAGCATACCTACATTTTTGTAATAATATCAGTAGTTACTTCTCTCTCGAATGTTTTCAAATTTTACATTGAAAAGGGTCTTTAATATATTAATGTAATCTGTAGAGATTGATTGTCATATCTGCTTTCCTTTATTTGTATGTTTTTCTTCCTTTATTTTTATGATTTTGTTCCTTTATTTGTATGTTTTTCTTCCTTTATTCGTATTTTTTTCTTCCTTTATTTGTATTTTTCCCAACTGTGGAATTTTTAACAGAAAGTCTGATTTTATAGTGGGCCTCACCTTTATTGTCTTTCACTGGTACCTAATGTAGGTGTTAATATGCTTAGTTGGATGAGTTAACTTCTTGTTACTGACGTCTCTGCCAAAGCAGATTTTAAATGAATATTTAAATAAACATTTTAAAACAACCTGTGCTTGTTTCTTTTAGTTTGCATTTTTGACGAAAAGATATTGGGCGAATCAGCATTCTGTTGTCTTTTTTCCCTTAGGTGTATGTCTGCAGCAATAAAAGATTCTGGGATCAGACCTGAAGATGTAACATATGTCAATGCACATGCAACTTCTACACCTCTAGGAGATGCTGCTGAGAATCAAGCAATCAAGAGACTTTTTAAAGATCACTCACGTAATATTGCAGTTTCCTCCACAAAAGGAGCGACGGGACATCTCCTGGGGGCTGCAGGAGCTATTGAAGCAGCTTTCACTGCGCTGTCCTGCTACCATGGAATTTTGCCACCTACTCTAAACTTAGAGAAGACAGAGGCAGAGTTTGATCTCAATTATGTTCCCTTAACAGCTCAGGAGTGGAAAACTGAGAAGCGGCGTATAGCACTCACAAATTCATTTGGCTTTGGGGGCACTAATGCAACTTTGTGCTTTGCAAGCGTTTAACTTCTGCTGTGCATGGTCTGTAAAAATGGCACCAACGATGATTTTCTGTACTCCTGCCCCTGGTGTGTACTGTAATCTTTTCTCAGCTTTGAGAGGTGCTCATTTGATACATAAAACTGTAGTCACCCTAACATTCTTTCATAGTAATTCTTCTAGAAAGAGGGAACTTCATTTACTCATTTAAATAAAAATAAATAGAAGATCTGTTCTTTGTGTGATGAAGAAGTTTTTGTTCTTGACTAGAACAGGAAATGTGTTGGAGCAGATTTTTGTATGCATGTGACAAAAAAATTGTTCAGAAGCATTTATGCAAAAGGCCAACAAGCTAGGACTCCACCCTTCATGACTTAACTGCATGGTGATACAAGGTTTATCACTGAGCTCCCCTTTATTAGCCACTTCATATATAATTCTGCCTTTTTCTTCATTGTAAGTTATCTCAACTATCATACATTTATGTACATTCTTCCACACAAGTGATAATCAGGGGACAATAATATAGATACAGATGTTCCTAAGGTTTCTGGCAGTGGTTTGTTTTCTTTTCATCTTTATTCATTTCCATTGGTTGTGTTTCCTTGTTAGCCACGGGCTAACAGTGAAGGATGCATGCAGCATGGCCTGTACAGCTTCCATGTGGCACAGGGGTAGAATCAGTAGGGGATTACCTGTTTTGTGCTGAAATTTTGTACAAGCATAGGAAGGTAGATATTAAAGTATGGCATTAAAATTTTAAAAAATAGTTACGCAGAAAGGAATAAGTATCTTGGGAAGTATCTGGTTCTGCCAAAATGGAAAAGTAGAACTAGTGAAATTTGAGAAAAACAAGGTGTTTTTTAGGATAAAAAAAAAGCATATTCAGGAAATAAATCTGAGAGAACAGGAAAACCAATCTTTACCTAAAGCTAATGTCTTGATGATGGTTTAGTTTTGCAATGAACAAGTAAAGGATTTTGTCTGTTCCTTCTGGCACCAGCCAGCATCTTAGCCAAGTAGTGGCTTGATTTATCAAGTGCAGATGTGAGTGAAGTTTGATGTTCTGTTGGTGGGTTACTTCATTAAAAGGCTTTTCACCAGTGTTCTTTTTGAAATTGTCAGTCTTACCCTTTGACCCGTGTAAGTGGAGGTAGAGTAACTCACTAGATTTAAAACAAATGAGATCATAAGTAGCTGCATTGTAAGTAAATTTCATTCTGGAATGAGCGTACTAATGGGCTATCATGAGGCTGAGCTGCACCCTAAAACCTCATTATTTACACAAATGGTCTGAATGCTGATACTGAACAGCATAATTTTTGCATTTGCTGTCTTTACTGAATAGAAAGTTAAAGAGGCTGATGTGAAAAATGCAGTTGGAGAATGTTTAAAACTATTTCAGCAGCTAAGCTCATACAGAACAATGTAGTCCAGAACAGATTAATGAATAATAAGCCTGACAGTAAAATGATTTATTACCAAAGGAAAAATGTGAAAGCATACAAGCGGGAGAGTGTATGGGAGTTTGCTGTCAGGGAAAATACCAACAAACCTCTTACTTATGATAATTAACAGTGGCAGTACAATGAATGATAATCTGGATTGCATGCAATATAAAAGGCAGAATATAAAATTCAACCATACTCCCTGCAAATTTTATGCAAAAAGAAATTGATTTAAAGAATTCAGATTCTAGGAGAGAACTGACAGGAGGGTTTTGAATTTGGAGGAAATCATCCAGCAAGCTTTTTCTGGAGACAGTATTTTTTGAGGTAGTTGTGATTCTGGTTGGAATATAGGAAGATTAGCTAGTCCAGCGTTATTTTGCACCTGAAGGGCAGCCTAACTAAACCCTCCCAGGCTTGTTACACAGCTTCAGACCTGTAATTAATACTGTGACAGAGATGCCTCCTTTTCCCTCTCATAGCAGAGATCGTGGCCCCAGGAGTGTTGGGTGCAGACTGTAGTGTGCCAACCATGAAAAGACAGATGATACTGTCACACAGAAAAATAAAACAGAAACTGAAATGATTAAAAGATATTTCTCCTCTCTTCAGCCCACTGCAATGTAATCATCTGGTGCAGGTAACCTTTAAACCATGAAGGCTTTGAGACAATAGTTATTTTAGGTGTTTTGATTATGGATCGTTCTGAGAGACCTAGATGCAGTAGTAGTGTACCCTGTGGGGAATTCAGATATTTAAAAAAAATGAATAGAGCCCAATTTTAAAGCCTGTCTATTTGAATTTTGTTTATATAGGTTTTATTTTCATGTGCTTTTTTGGAAGAATCTCTTTTTATCACATACCCCAATGAGCTGATCAAGGATTACTTACTGCTTATTACTGCTTTATTATGGTAGCTGCAAACATAAAAGGGAAATAGATCTGTGTTACTAAACTATTAAGTGGGCAAATTGACCAACATATTAAAGCAATGCTTTACCTTATAATGCTCTTTTCATCTTCCAGGCAGGATCAGAGAGTGGCTGAGGCTGGAAGGCACCTCTGAAGGTTGCCTGGTCTAGCCCCACAGCTCCAGGCAGGGCCAGCTAGGGCAGGTTGCTCAGGGCCGTGTCCTGCTGGGTTTTGAGTATGTCCCAGGCTGGAGACTCCACAACCTCTCTGGGCAACATGTGCCAGTTCTCAGTCACTCTCACTGTAAGAAGTTTCTTACATTTAAATGGAATTCTCTGTATTTAAGTTTGGGCCCATTGCCTCTTCTCCTTTTCAGTGGACACTACTGAGAAGAGTCTGGCTCCCTTTGCTTCATCCCCCCATCAGGTATTTATACAAGTTGATAAGACCCCTCTGGAGCACAATCCCAGCCCTCATCCTGTCCTCCTATGTCAGATGCTCCAGTTCCTATATCATCTCTGTGGCTCTTCACCGCACTTACTCTGGTATGAACATGTTTCTCATGTGCTGGGGAGCCCAGGACTGAACCCAGCTCTGCAGATAGGTCACTGCGGAGTAGGGGGGAAGGATCATCTCCCATGCTGCTGCTTCCTGATGCAGCCCACAATGCTTTTGGTCTTCCTTATTGCAAAGGCGTCTGGTCCATCAGGGCCACCGTGTCTTTCTCTGCCAACCTGGTTAAAATACTTTTTAGATTTGAATCAAAGATTTTAACTTAAGCTAATATTTTTAGAAATAAATGCATTTGAAACAAAAGTTGGTTTCAGGGACTTGTTGACTTAAAGGAACCTAATAAAAAGATGTATTATCAAAAATGCAAACAGCCTATGTTTGCTGAAATCTTACAAAGTTCCACCCACTGCTCAGGGTTAATTACTGTCTGTCTCCAGAAACAATTTGTTAAAATTATAAACTTGGTTTCATTTTGGACTTCTACAGCTTGTTCTGCAAGTGTTGAGAGAAAATATTCCTCATGTTAGTTTCCTCAGATCAGTTTAGTTCAGTATGAAGAAGGTTTTTTTTTAGGTATACAGCATGTTTTTTAGTAATGAAAGAATTTATAAAATAATGTCTTGTCAGTTCCTAAATGATTTCAAATTAAATCCAGTTAAATCTTGCAAAGAGTCCTGAGCAAAAGGTTTTATTTTCGGTAAAAGTAGGATTCATAGTTCTCGAATACAATAATAAAAATGAAGAATAGGTATATACTAAACTGTAGTTATTTCAAGGCATCTATGGCATCCTTTTGAACAAAAAACTAACTAACACAAACCCTATCTTCAGTTCCAAGTCAGCACGTTTTCCTCCTTATCAGCTGATGACAGTTTGCCTTTGTCTAGCATGGAAATTCTGAGCGTACTTTGAATATTTCATGATTTCTCAAGCCAGGAGTGAGCCAGTGGCGAGAAGCGTGTGCTTCCCAACCATGGGTTGTTGCCCTGAGTTTTGCAGTTCTTCGATGTTTTCGTTTTTCTGTAACAGTTTCTCACGCACTTTCTATAAACACAGCCATGTTTTTCTAACTGTGTTCTAGTGTTTGCATTCCTTTCTCCTGAGTGGAGATATTTGATGGATATTTCCTTTGACCAGTGCGATGGAGGGGCTGCAAGTTCTCCCTCCAATCCATGGTGGTTTCTAAGAGAATAAAGCTCAAGCCAGTTCGGCCCAGTCTTGGCTCCTCTCTCTCCAACAGGTGTCGGTGTCTTTTTTTCGTGTCCAAGTGCAAGAATGGGTGGCTGAGGATCAGCCTTGTCCTGTCCCCCTTCCCACCATGCCTGGCAGCCAGGGCTGTGCATGGGACATCCACGCTGGGGGGCTGTGCCAAGGCACTGTCACAGTGTTTGGGGTGGCATCTTTGGGGCCTGTGGAGTTGAAGCCAAGGCACTGTCACAGTGTTTGGGNCACCAGCCTGTGGAGTTGGGGCCATGGCACTGTCACAGCGTTTGGGGTGGCATCTTTGGGGCACCAGCCTGTGGAGTTGGGGCCATGGCACTGTCACAGCGTTTGGGGTGGCATCTTTGGGGCACCAGCCTGTGGAGTTGGGGCCATGGCACTGTCACAGCGTTTGGGGTGGCATCTTTGGGGCACCAGCCTGTGGAGTTGGGGCCATGGCACTGTCACAGCGTTTGGGGTGGCATCTTTGGGGCACCAGCCTGTGGAGTTGGGGCCATGGCACTGTCACAGCGTTTGGGGTGGCATCTTTGGGGCACCAGCCTGTGGAGTTGGGGCCATGGCACTGTCACAGCGTTTGGGGTGGCATCTTTGGGGCACCAGCCTGTGGAGTTGGGGCCATGGCACTGTCACAGCGTTTGGGGTGGCATCTTTGGGGCACCAGCCTGTGGAGTTGGGGCCATGGCACTGTCACAGCGTTTGGGGTGGCATCTTTGGGGCACCAGCCTGTGGAGTTGGGGCCATGGCACTGTCACAGCGTTTGGGGTGGCATCTTTGGGGCACCAGCCTGTGGAGTTGGGGCCATGGCACTGTCACAGCGTTTGGGGTGGCATCTTTGGGGCACCAGCCTGTGGAGTTGGGGCCATGGCACTGTCACAGCGTTTGGGGTGGCATCTTTGGGGCACCAGCCTGTGGAGTTGGGGCCATGGCACTGTCACAGCGTTTGGGGTGGCATCTTTGGGGCACCAGCCTGTGGAGTTGGGGCCATGGCACTGTCACAGCGTTTGGGGTGGCATCTTTGGGGCACCAGCCTGTGGAGTTGGGGCCATGGCACTGTCACAGCGTTTGGGGTGGCATCTTTGGGGCACCAGCCTGTGGAGTTGGGGCCAAGGCAAAACAGTTGCTGTGAATGCATCCGGGGGTTGGCTCCCAGTTCTCCGTGACCTATTTTGGCTTTCCTTTCGTGTCTTCCAGTTTGTTTTAACCAATTCAAAAGCAGACATTAAGGACAGTTGGATGGCGGAGTATATTTGTTGAAATAAAGAGGAGAAGTTTCTGTGATAAGAAATGTGAGAAGCTCTACTGATTTTCAAATGTGGTTGGAAGTGTTTTACAAAGTGAATTTTTGGAAAGCAAAGCAGTGCAGTATCTCAGAGATGAATGGTTTTTCAGGTAGGGTGAAAAACAACAGTTAAATTTTGAAAAAACATTAATTTTGCTATCTGTTGTTTAACTTTTTTTTTTTTTAATTTAGTAAAGCTTTACAGGGATTGCTGATGGCAGAAAAAAATTGAATGTATTTATATTTGCAGCTATGTGCTGGTCTTCTATTAGAGTATAATTGGGAGAGGAGGCATTTTACTAGTTTTTGAGGACTATATGGAGCATTTCTGTCTTGGATGATTTTTGAGAAAGGGTTTCTAAACACTTTTTTTCCCCACAGTGTATGATTTGGTCTAACAAATGCTCCTCTTACTCTGAAGTGGGAAATAGATGTTGCTGTATCAGAGAATGAAAAGAATGTATAATGAACTGATAACTTTTTATCTCCTTTCTTTTCTTTTTTTTTTCAAATTTCACTTTCTTGAATCCTTTCCTAATTTATTTAAATAATACATTACCAATAGCTTTTGCTTTCTGAAAAAGAAAAAAAACCAACTTTGGCTATATTTTTTTCAGTTTGAGTCATTCAAGTAAGCATAATTTTAAAGCAATAAACACCTCAAACTTTGGAATGTGTAAGCCCTGCTTTATAAAAGTGCATATTTTTAAGAGAAGCACAGTGATTCAAATTCAGCTGATACAGTGGAATATACTGCAGAATGGAAATTATTAGTCCCTTTGAGAGCATGTAAAAATCCTAATCTCTCTGATTTTCCCTGATTGTCTTTGGGCAATGGTTTGTGAAAATACACCACTTCAGCTTTTGTGTAGCAGTAGAAATGGACTAATGTGGTTGCACAGTACTTGACATACCTAGAGTACATCCTCTTTCTGTCAGAGGCTCACTGTGCAACTTAATTTAGAAATATTATTATCTTGCTTAATTTTTGATATATAAATCACATTTCACCTGGAACGGAACAAAAAGATTTTTTTATCCTTAAGCAGCACTGTGAGTTTGGGCAAGTCTCCCAAGGCTTCTGCTCATCATATGGACACAGCCAAACCTCCCTATCTCTTCCAATGTGGGGAGAGTAATTACCCTCAGGATTTGGATTCTAGAGTAATGTTGGCCCATACTAGTTAGCTTTCACAAAATAAGAAATTAAAGCTAGAATTAGCATTTATCACAGGTAAGACCATAGTGAAAGTATTTCTTCCTTCTGTATATTTCTACCAAGTTCATATAGGCTCTTAAGTTTAATCAGTGTAGATTGGTAATAACATTTATGTATCTAACACATTTTTATGAATGTACCTTTAGGTTTTTTGTTTGTGTGTTTGTTTGAAGAGAGGGTCTTGTTTGATTTCTAGAGCTAGAAACAGTGAAGGGAAAAACTAGGATGAAGGCAAGGAAAAACTAGGATTAAGGTTTTTATAACCTAAGCAAAATGTGCAGTGGTTTCTGCTTGGGCAGTAGACACCACTCAAAAGTTTGTAACAATGATGATTAATTTTAACTTGGTAGAAAGCCAATTTCCTACCTGAAGTTATTGAACTGTAAAGAAATATGCCAATATCAATTGCTTATAGTCAGTAGCTCTGTGTAGGAGGCACAATAATTTTAGTATGACAGCTAATATACAGGTGTGTCAAGCTGGTAGCATGTAAGGCTATTGCAGCCCAAGGTCTCTGACAAAATATAACAGGAACAAAGTGAAATGAAATAGCAATAAGAAGGATAGAAAAAAGACCTCTGCTCATAAAGAACAGAAAAAAAATGCAAAAGAGGAACTATAACTCAAAAAGACACTAATACTTTTTAATGTGGATCTTGTAGTTTTTTTAGAGTGCTACAAAGCAGATCAGATGTTAAATAGCTGGACATCCATATGATAGTTTGTAGGTTCCCTCTTTTTGACATTGTCAGGATTTTGGTGTTAAGTGTTATTGCTCTAAGCAGCAGTCAGTTGTTTCCTGCCTAATGGACTGTTCCCTGGAGTTCAGAATGCCATCAAGCATTTTCTGGGCAACAACACATAAAATGTATTCCAGGAGTTCATTTAAGAGTCAATTCTCATAATACTTTGAGTCTGATGAAAGAGGAAGGGAAGGTTTGGGAAG